>CAUDNR010001052.1:0-18223 GCA_958430865.1 Entrophospora sp. SA101
CTTGATTTTAAGTGAAATATTAAAAATATTAAATAAAACGTTAATATCAAAACAAGAATATATATTATAAACATTTTGATTTGAAATTTTTTCAAAAAACTTCAGGGGTGCATATTTTAGTAACCAGCAGGGATATGATTTTATGCATCTGCATAATATTGCATGATATTACATAATAATAATCAATATAAATTAATCATGTGTATTTTTCCGCGCAACCGACGTGTTTAGAAATTAAATTGAAGATCTCATTATAAATTGATCAAAATCTCCAGTTAATTACACTATAGTGCGGCAAATATATTTGACTATAAAATCCAAGAAATGAACTAACTGGTTATAGAATGGGGTTTTTATTGTGGATTTGAATATAACATCTAAAGAATCTTGATCTAAATCAATATTGATCAAAATAGTAAAAGAAAATTCAATCTCTAAAATTAAATTGATTAGATTTTCAAATTATATATATTTTACTTAAAACAATATTGTTATTAGGATTCATTTGGAACATTTAAAGTAGATATTAATTACTAAATGCTGACAATATATGAAGGCAAAAGACATTATGAATTCTGTGATTGGTGTAGGGATACTGCAAGTGTATATATACATAATTTTATTACACAAGTTTGATATTCAGTGCTATGATCATGTGAATGTATATTTTGGATGTTTCCTTCCAAGGGGGGGGGTTTTTTTATTTTTAAATGTGTTTCAACATTTCTCAAGAAAATAGACATGAAGAAAATGATAACTGGCCTTGTGCTTACCCTATACCTAGTTTGGTTGAGACTAACTGGCCTTGTTTATAGGAAAGTTGTTATCAATATTTTGTAATTGCAGGTATGAAAATAAAAAATAACATGTATATCACTTGGAGCACAAGAAATTAATCAATTAATGATGGGATATCACTACAGTCATTCTCACATTCCTCATGTACATAAGGCCAATAATCAGTCAGACTAAGGTTCCCTGACAATACAATGATGCAACTAAACTTATTGTCCAAAATCCTCATAAAGTAATATTCATATGAAAGATTAGAGTATTTTACATTTATTGAACCATCAATCAAGCTACATGTGGGAAAATAATTACACCATTTTTGTATAGTTGTAACTTTTTGCAGAGAATATTCCATTGAAAGCTTTAATTGAGCAGTTTTATTTTATTTTTAAAAAAACAGTAACACAAATTCGTGATTACACTTAAAATTAATATTAAAACCTGGATATCTGCACTACTGATACTAGCAAACATAAATAAGTAAGTGTTATCAGAGCAATGTTAGAAATCACTGGTTCAAGCACTAGTTTAAAAGTAGATAAACCTGTTTTTAGCTGTTAAATACATAAAAAAAATGTGATATGATAAATACAGAGATAAAGACACATTGTATAAAGGAAATTAGAATTGTGCAAAAATATGGGTTTACAAATTTCTTGCAAAAATCCCTCATATAGTAATAAATTGTGTGAATTTAACATCTCTATTTTTTGTAAATAAATAAAATTCAATGTCATTATAACAGTAGTGACTTGTTCTTCCTTATTATCCATAGTAATATGAATTATGAATTTTTATTTTTGGGAAGCGTGGGAATTAAAATTACAAGGCCCAAATTCCTCCTTGTACCTTCGATCGTCTGCACGTGACTCGCTATGGTTTTCAAGTTTTTTTTTCATGTTAAAGAAAAATCTAGTGATGTTAGCCGGCTAAAAAAAATTTCTCTTGGCATTCATTTTTACGTCTGGAATTTTAGTGCAGAATTCAATGGTATAGACATTTAGTTGAGATGGGTCCACCTACATTACTTTGAATGACAAAAAAAAACATACATTTACTCAAAAAGCCAAATACAATGCATCAAAGCCATGAAAAACCACTGTGACACAAATTTACTTGGGTTTTAAGTGCACCAAGACTCGGCCAATTTTTAGTTTTAGCCGATAGGATTTAAAGCTTGAGTCATGAACAATAAAACTTATCGGTTAGCTTTTTTAAAAAATTTTTGTTTTATTATTTTGAAGCTGACCAATTGTTACTACAAGCAATAATTAATTAAGATACTCAAACAAGCAATAAATTAGAAATTATATTTATTTATTATCCAAAATTTATGATCTATGATATAATTAATACAAGAAAAAACTAACAATATAATAAATAAAATAGTCATCTATATCATTCCGTATTGGTAAATTTTGTGCGATAAACTTTACCAGTATTTTCATTCCTTGCAGTTGCAACAGTAGCTTCCATAGATGCGAAACGTAATGTTAGTAGAACAGAACGATTCAGCCCTAAATTAGCATCGGGCAATTCAACAGTGAAACTGCCCAATTTTTTCATCTCAGGTTCATCGCAATAAGATGCATCGTATTTGGAGGTATAAAAAAAGTTAAAAATTATTGAGGTTTGGTGAGGATAAACAGGAATCATGCTCTTGGAAAATTCTTCATCCACATCCACCTCTGTCCCCTTTCTGGCCATCTTCAAAAACTTATATATCCGATCATCTGACGTTTTACGAGATAGTGGATCACCAGTTTGCTAATATTAAAAAAATATATAGTTATTTGGGATAATATAATAATGATATTTTGTTGATGATGCTTACCCATTTAGGATAAACTCGAACTCCATACGTCCATTTTAGTACTCTTGTAGTCACAGTCTTCATATCAAGTCCATATTCACATGCACCTCTTACAATTGCAGCAGCCGGACTAGTTGGAACTGTAATAAATAAAATATATGTTGAATAATTGCTTTAATTTTTCTTTTAAAAAAAAGTGATGGTCAGCCAACCAACATACTTGCTACTTTCAATTGTTTTTCAAATCTCTGTCTAATCCTAGCTTGAAGATATTTTGATTCACTGAATCCTCCAACCAAAAACATCACCGAACAGTCTGGACATTTTGAAAGTTGTATCTCAATCAACCTCAAAATCTTGTTGATTACTGGGTCAAAAAATGATTTCACGGTGTCAAAATCAAAATCAATGATCCATTCATCCTCATCCGACAATTGTTCTCTTTCTGACCCAGTGACATATTGCATAATTGCAGGACATTTTCTCTGAATGTCCAATTCAATATCTTTGAATTTGGATTTTTCACCAGTGAATGGAATTTTAATTACGGGACAAAAATATTTATGTATTAAATAATTAACCTGACCATAATGTTTTTCCTTTAACATGTTCATTGCAGATTTGCCTACTCTACTTTCAAGAAATTTTAAAAACTCATCATCAACATAGGTTCCTCCACAAAAATCTCCTGAACGTTCAGTTGTTTCTGCTATTCGATCATCTGATAATAACTTTCTAACTGTTAAGTCCACAGTTCCTCCACCACAATCAACAACCAAGTATTTTGCTAAGTTAAATCATACGGTAACAATGTTATTTAAAGTTATAGGGTGAGCAAAGTGAGCCCAAAAATTTATTATTTAATATGTACCTCCAGTTTTTAAATTCAATTCATTCAACTTATTCATACAATGAATTGCAGCAGCCTCCGCTAAAATTTAGGTCAAAGTATATTAGACAAATATCATCCGATAACGTTACGTTTAGTATTTAAAATGCTTTCTTACGTTCAGTGGTAAATTGAAGACTTAGTGTGCCAATAGATTTGATCAAGTTGGCATCGTATGCACATTTTCTCATAATTGTCTTGGACTTTTCATTGAATTCTAAAATGATAGTTTTTAAAGTAGTTTGTATATTTTTTGTGTGTGTGTATATATATATATATATATATATATATATACATACACATTCATATATGCATTTATAAATAAGATAAATAGTTACCAGCAGGTACTGTAAAAACCAATCGCACATGACTGTAAAAGTCAATTCCAGACCAATGAAGTTTTATTCTATCTTTTATCGTCTGTCGTATCACAAAAAGTTAAATTAACACTAACGTATAAACAGGAAATACAGTCGAATCACCATGCCACGGGACAACACGCCAAAATTACTAATTTCGTTCATCATATATATTTTTATATGTAAAGTAAAAAATTTTATGACGTAAATAGTCCGCTGTGGCAAGGTTTGACTGTACAATTTATTTTTAACTTATCACCATACCTTTCCTAATAATTCGTGTGATTAATTTTGAATAAATTTTCTGATGCAATAGTCATTAAATGATATGTAATTAATCATTAAATAAAAACATGGCTAATTACCTATTTCGCGAAGATAATCAGTTATAACTTTCTGAAAGGTAATTCCAGGCGGTAATTTTGGTTTTTTGCTTTCCGGGACATCTCCTAAATGAAGTTTGAAATATTCCAACGGTCTTGGTAAAGGTTTATTACTATGATTTTTTCTTCGGCTAGGCTCGGAACTTAACGCATCGGCTCCCCAAGATACGATATCCTTATAGTCTTCGTCGTATTGTAATACTGTATTGGTTTTATCAAGACTTTTGTAATTTCCCCACTCTTCATTTACTACAACCTCTATTTTCGCCTTGTCTGGTTTAATGTAAGCGTAAGCGAAACCCTGATAAAAAAATAAAGAGACGAGGCGTCAGTTAACTGAAAGATAAGAAAAAAAATAGTGCGTAGCGATTAAAAAGAAGTTTACCGAAAATGTTGTGCCGAAATCTGAGATTTAAGGAGTCATGTAAAAAAAGACGATGCTTATTAGAAAAACAAGTTTCTGTAAGAGACATTTTTTGTGGGTTATATACTTACCCACTCCAACAACTACACGTAAATCCTCTATTCTGGCAGGTTCATATTCGATTGCATGAGAATCCATGATGAAATGTAAATTTTTTTATAAGAATTTATTATTTGTGATGTTTGAATTGACACGTATATTTATATACCCACACGTTATTTTATTTGTATTATTGTGAGACATTTGATTTCTTCAAACAAAGAAAACAAATAATTGCATTGCGTGTTTTTTTCCAAACCAATTGTAAATATTATGACCAAAATCAATCAATCACAAAACAAAACCATTCAATGTATAAGCGTTAAAAAAAAAGGTTTGTACAATAGTTTGTACAATAGTTTGTACTAGCGTGATAACTTCGAAAGTTCATGCATGTTATTTACCAAATAAAAATTTTACCACGAATGGATGTTCAACATAATTTCAAATTTTATTGGTGTTTAATAAATAAATATTCAGTTTAATTTGATAAAAATGAAAAATATGAAAAATGAATCACAAATAATAATAAAGAAAGGAAAGAAAAGACTAATTAAAGGTCGATCAAATCGATTGATGATTTTTTAATAGTCGTAATTTGCGCAGGAAAGATTACTTTCAAATCTTTGTCAGATATGTCAGCTTCACAAAGGTTAGATCCAATTATTGGGAATTCACAAACATTAACACAATAGTCTTCAATCTCATTTTCGTCTAAAGGTGATTCCATCATTTTAGTATTGATACTTGTGTTAATTGTAAAAAATTTATATTCGGCAACAGGTTCTTGCACTTTTAATCTGAAAAGAAATATACTAATAACTTGTCTAATAATCAGATCAATCAATTTTTTAATTTCTGATAATTTTTCTGGGTTTTTAATTGTACGATAATCATCCATTGATTTTAAAATATTTTTCTGTAATCCCACAATCAACGGATGCCTTTTACCTCCATCTGCAACCATATTGGAAAACCCACGATTCCCAAGAACACCATAAATTTGTTGACGTAATTTTGTTGAAGTAGCTTTGGTAACTTCATCAGTCCCAGCGCGATATGTTGGAATCGAATTTGTCAATTCCAACAGTTGCTCTGTCGTATTAACTATTTTTGCTTCCAAGCTTTGTTGTCGATTTTCGTCATCTTGTTTGGCATTTTTTTCATTGACTTTTTTAAGGTAATTTTGAGTTTTTTCAATGATCATTTCAATTACGTGACGTTCCAACGCGCCAGAGATCAAAATTTTGTCGGTAGTGCTTATCTTATTACTTACGGTGAGCGAACAACCAAATTTTCTCAAGAGTTCTTTTACCGTCGATATATTAACATCAGCATCTGCCTTTCTCAGTCCACAAAATTTTACTAAATTGTCGTGTAAATCACGAATATCTTTTGATAATTGTCCAGCGCTGTTGGGGTCTTGACTTCCTAGATGAACACTTGTTGCATCGCCCAAAGCTGATTGATATTTGATAGCCTCTTTCTTTAATTTTTCATTGGCTTCTTTCAAATAATCAATTTCTTTATCTTTTAAATTTAATAATTTCTCTAATCTATCGTTATTTGCCTTAGCTCCTTGACATTCGCTTTCGAGAGTATTACATTGTGATTGAAGTACTTTGAGCTTATTATCATGATTTTTATTATTTGAAAACCACTGGTTTGTCTGCTTATCTTTATTATTTTTATTTTGGGTCTTTTCCGATTCATTGCATTTGATTTTCATTTTATTGTATTTTTCTTCCATTTTATTGTATTTTTCTTCCATTTTATTGTATTCTTTCATTTCATCGTTTTTTTCTTTTAATTCTTTTTCCAAGTTTTTATTTTCTCTCTTCAAATCTTCGATAGCACTTTTCAAATCTTCGTTACTTTCCATAACCTTGAGTATTTTGTCCATTTCAACATCTTTAATTTCCAATTGTCTTTTTAATTCAATATTACTTTCTTTCAATTTAATGATTTCGTATTGATGACGATTTTCTTCCTCATTAATAATTGTCCCTCTAGTTTCTTCTCCACCTTCCAAGCGTTTTTGAACGGTTAAATTACGTTCGTCAAAAGCATATTTAACAATTATTATATAGTCTCCCCAAAAAAATTGTTCTATTGGATTTGTGATTCGTCCTCGCAAGAGTTCCGCTATTTCCTGTAATGTGAATTTTTGTGGATAATCTTCTAAAGACCGCAGTTGTTCTATGGGTTGTTGGTGATATGGTGAGAGTTGTTGCGGCTGTTGTATAGGTTGTAACGATAGTTCTTTCTCTTGTTTCTGTTGTAAGTAAATTTGATCTAATTCTGAGAGTTGTGGTGGTATTTGTTCTCGTAAATGTTGTAGCAGCTGTTGTGAGATTGCTTGCAATTGTTGTAAGTAATTTTCCAGTTGTTGTAAGGGACGTTTCATTCCTTGTTGTAAGTATTGTAGCAGTGGCCGTGAGATACTTTGCAGTTGTTGTAAGAGTTGTTGTAAAGGATATTGTTGCAAGTAAGATATCAGTGGTTGTAAGATTCCTTGTAGTTGTTGTAAGGGATGTAGCAGTTGATTTAAGTAATCCTTCACTTGTTGTTGTAAGGGATGTATTTGATTTAAGTTATATAGCAGCTGATCTAAGGTATCTAAGAGGAGTTGTATGGTTCCTTGCCAATTATCTGTGGACGTGTATTGCGTGTTTTGGCCGGAATTATTAAAATTTGGATTGTGGTCATCGTAGTTATTATTGTCATAGGAACCAGGAATGTTACATTCGTTGTATCCCATTTCAAATGAAAAGAAACAGACTTCAAAGAATACAAGAAAACAAATTATCGAGATATTTATATATTAAATATATATGGCGCTACAAACCAACGTATATATTTGTGATTATTGAAAATATAAACAAAAATTGTTTAAACATCACCAAAAGAAATCGTAATGTTCAACAAAATGTTGTCGTTTAATATGTTTAATAGTACGAAGTTTATTGATTAGTCTATTTCAGGAAGCCCATGGTTTTAATTGGTTTAAAAATGCTAGACGAAAGGGATCGAAAAGTCCATTTATTCCGTGTAATTTTAAATCACTTCTGAATTCAATAAATCAAATAAATATTTGTTGCAACTGAATAAATACTTGCATTAATGTTGTTAATTGATGATGACCATTTAGAAAGTAAAATTGAATCCAGCGGAAATTACACTAGCAATACTCTACCAATATTTAAGAAAACATTAGTTAAAGGGACCGACCACATTTTACCAACTACTAGATCACTGTCAAAACTATGTCCCATGAATACTAAGCCTTTCCAAAAGAGTATAGCAAAAACGATACGATATACAATATTAATAAAATTTTATTCGGAAAATTCTACGGAACTATTATTTGAATTTGGACAATGACATCCATATATAGATATATAATAATAAGGTGTATTAATTATTATTTTTTT
This sequence comes from Entrophospora sp. SA101, assembly GCA_958430865.1. Taxonomy (NCBI): domain Eukaryota; kingdom Fungi; phylum Glomeromycota; class Glomeromycetes; order Entrophosporales; family Entrophosporaceae; genus Entrophospora; species Entrophospora sp. SA101. Next base: position 8,134 of record CAUDNR010001052.1, read on the forward strand.
TATAGAGCCAATTATCTTAATGACAACATGTCACAATTATAGTGAATGGAGATAATTTGACTGCAGAAATTTTGGATGAATTGAATAATGATAACGGACGGATCAGATATCTTGACTTTAGAAAGTTCATATGATTTGACAATTCAGGTTTCAGATGATGATGATTGAGAAAAACCAAACAAAAAAATAAAAACTAGTAAATTAAGTACGAGGAAAAACAAGTATTTAGAAACCATATCGCATTCTATGTAATATTCGGATGAACCATCACCATCAAAGTGAAGAAATTTGCATTGCGGAACCACCAGAAGTATAAGCTATATTAAAAGATCAAATAAAGTACATTTTAAAAGGTCAGGTTGAATGTTAAAATATGAATGGCCAAAAGACAAGGAATATTTAATATTTATATGGTGAATCAAAATTAGTTTCAATTTATGGAAAAATCGTTCAACGAATTATTCTTTGGGTTTGAGAAGAATGAGAAGGATGATTTGGTCAAATCAAAATTTAGTTATACATGATTTACTTCCTTCGATCCAATTAGCAAACAGAATATCGTCAAAGTTAATAATGGTTGGTTTATAATGTGTTTAATCATGATTTTAATGATGTTCTCTGTAAATTCCTTCGTAGAAGAAACGGAATAAATAAAGGTAACTAATACTTGAGAAAATTGTCAAAATTCAAAATCCTTTTTTTTAAATTTATCTTCTGGAACATTCAAAAGAAATTTTCTTTTTTTCGAACTCTATTTCCAGCCCTGGTGTTAATTAGCTAGCAGGGTACGGAATTATTTCCCACTCCGCAGAGAATTAAAAGCCTAGCTTAATCGTGAGACAACCTGGTCAAGCTGAAAATTTTGTTCCTTTGAATCGTGACACCAGTTTCTTGAATATGCAAATAAATTTATCTTGTGTTGCGAGAGGCATTGATGTTACGACTCCAATACAGCTAAAAAAAAATTAGTGTGTGAGAAATAAAGTTTACAAATCATTACCAAATCCAATAAAAAGTTTAACGTATCATATTGTTGATGATGTTTACCTGTCATTTGTTTTTCAAATTTGGGTTGACCAGAATTATTGTCTTCTATCAAATTTTCTCTATAACATAAAGAACAAATTTGACCGAGTTATCAGCTGTACACGACACCTTTTTTTTAATTCACAAAAAAGTTGTTTGATAGGACCTTGTGGGTGGTCTTTAAGTCCAAATGTGACAATCGTGTGATTCGCTTACAAACCACATTTCGAGCTTGTCGCTTTTTCATATAGGCATGCCATTAAAGTCTCTTCTCTAACATTGTTTATTATGAAAATTAAGGATTATTTTCGTTCTTATACCTTTTCTTCCCTGCTTCATTAAAGCCCGTAATTGTGCAATTTAAGGCTCCGAATAAATCAATGAAACTCGAACTGATTCGAAACGAACATGAATCAAGTCACCTGATTTTTGATTTCTTGTCAAAGGAAATAAGACCTTATTTATAATTTTACAAATAGTTAAAATCCCTCAACAATAACAACAATGATCATATAGAATTAGTTTCATCAAGCTGTGACTTAATATCTTCTTACATTTTATAAAACAAATAATTCAAATAAAATGAAATAATAATAATTTGAATTAAGATTAAGTTATATCAGTATCAGTATTAGTATTACGGATAATTCGAATAAGAACTTTTATTGTATTATTATTATGAATGGAAACGGATTCCCAAAATTTTTATCGTAATCGGACATTCTAAATTTTACCGTAATGCTCGGAATTTCATAACAGTAATAGGATTTCGCTCCCTGACGAGTTGTTACATCAACCTCAGTCCATAATCAAACATATTTACCTTAAAAATAACTTTAAACATTTGCTTATTTATTTTGTTTTTTTAGCAGATTTAAATAGATCAAAATCCAAAATGTATCAATTTTACAAAAACCGCATATAATTAATACACAAATAACTTGTATCCTAGATCTTGTAGATTATGCAACTATTTTCTTCAGTCGTTTTTTTAGAAATAACGATAATTCTCTTTGTTTATCCATTTTAGGATGATTTCAATGATATATATCTTATTTGTTGGTATAAATAAAAATATTTCATTATATGTATCACACAGCATGTACTATATAGTATTAGTATGCTTTGTACTATTCCCGCATTTTTTAGATATATAAGTTTGGGTAGTCTGCTGGTATAAACAGCATAGTGTGATTACATATATAATATTAATATAAATAAATTCAAGTGCACATTACACAGTCAAACCTTGTCACAGCGAATGAACGGAACACATAAAGAAAATTTTATTTAAAATCCGTTGTGGAAAGATTACTAATTTTGCCACAACGGATTTTTATACGTGAAGCAAAATTTTAAAAATCTGTTATGACACTTGTGGAATTTTGATGTGGATATGTGTTTTCATATCCTGGTTTTGGACTCCATTATATTACAAACGTGATTACTGTGAACGCTTGTTCACAATTGACTATAAGTAGCATTTCTTCCTGGTAGAGACCCCAGATTTATGCAGCAACGAAACATCAAATTATGCATGCAACACTTGGTAGATTATGCAAATTATTAGGGTTGTTAATGATCCGGTCCAAAGACTGTCAGTCTAATCAAAGGACCGGACCGAGACCGCAGACCAGATCGTGGTCCATACTTAGGGTTTCTATCCGAATGAAATAAATAAACGAATGAAACGAATGACTCGAATAAAACGAATAAATGAATAAAATGAATCAAGTAATTCGAATAAAACAGATAAAACAGATAAAACAAATGATTTGAATAGAACAAATAATAAAACGAATATTTAGAATAAAATAAATGATTTGAATAGAACAAATGATCCGAATAGAACAAATGAATTCGAATAGAATAGATAAAAAAATAATAATTAGAATAAAACGAATATTTTGAAGAATTTGCATCGGAAGGAATAGTAATTCATAGAAACAATGAATGAATTTTGATTTATATAAAACTGTATACACTCTTTTTTTTTCTGAATATATTAATGATTTGGAATTGAATTATGATAATTAAATAATATTTTTAACAAATGAATGAAATAAATATTTTTATTATAAAAAAATTCAACGGTCCAAATGATCTTTGATACCTAAGACTAGACTGACTCGGTACACGGTCCGGACCGTTAACATCCCTACTTGTACCCACTTTAATTGATGAGACCGGTTAGAGTATAGTGCAGGACATCTAAAGACATCAAAAAAATTGTGCAACTTCAAATCGCCAAGGCTTTTTTTTTATTAAAAAAACTTTCTATTTTACAATCTCTAGAACCTAAGAAACAAGGAAATAGAGGGTATTTTCAATTTTACTAATAAAAAAAAGGCCTTAGTGGTTTGAAGTTGGACGATTTTACTATATAATTATAAATTTGGTTACATATTTTTTATATTCTCTAGCCATTATACATGGAACACAAATTGACCATAATATTGCAAGCATCTGAGTGATTGCCCATAATGCTGTAATTAGGCTGTAATGTCATAATATAAACCAAATGTAATAATCAATGTAATCCTAAAAGATATTTGAAAAAAATGTTATACAACTTCCAAAATATATATGGCCGAGTTTGAATTAACTTTTGAGCTATGCTTGTTGATTAATCGCAAGCTTTTATATTCAATTCTCATCAATTAACTCGTTTTACGAATTTGCAGCCTCTTTCTCGTACCTAGAAAGCTTCAACAAATCTGTAAGAACGCTTTTATGGTAGAATTAACAACAAATAAAACATAGCTTTATTATAAAGCAACGAATTCTTTTAGTGAAGTTCCTTGTTATTTACTTTTCTTTGGCTGGTTAAATTCAGCAGTAAGTTTGCAAAATACTTCAACACAATACAACAAAGTGATATGTGATAACGACTTTGGTTAATAATGTCAACTTTATATCTGGCCTAACAATCTTAATGCTCTATGTTTACACAAAACAAATTCTTTTACAAAAAACAAAAATGCTTACACTTAACAAAAACCAAAAATTAAACCTTTACTTTCTACTAAAGCAAATAACAAAACTGAGTTACAAAAACTCAGAGTTCAATTTAGAATTTCTATTCAAATATTCAAATTACATTGAAAGTTTACTCGAATAAAATGAATAATTCAAATAAGTATTTGTATTCCATACCACTCTGATAACCAAATAAGGGATTAAACCCTACTGTTTAATTTCCGACTAAAAGTGTTTTTATTAAACAAAAGAATTAATTTATAAAAATGTTTGTTACAGAAATGAATTAATTGACAATTTTCTGCATCTAGTCTTATGAGCAAGACTCTGAAATAGTAGATAATAGTCATTAGTAATTCTCCGTTTGGTCAAAAGCTATGATAATTTTTGTTAATCTTTAAAAATTAACATTTTTTTTTAACAATTTTATCGAAATGCCGGCTAAGAACTTGAATAAATCCCAGTTGAAGAAAAAACTTTTCAAATGGCACTAAGCTTGCCGGTGTTATTAATATAATATCTCGCTCTAATGGTTTGAATAAAGTTTATTTGAGTTATTTGTTTTATTCATTATGGATTGAGTATTGAATAAACGAGTACAACGAATAAAACAAATAATTCGAATATATAGGACAAATAATTCAAATAGAATGAATAGTTTGGATAAAACGAATAATAATAATTCGAATTAAAATAAGAAGTTGTATTACGAATAGAAACTCTATGACTTTTATCCTGCTATGATGTATTGTATTATGTTGTTTGAGCAAATGTATGTTTTTTCCTCATTCTAAGTAATGCAGGTGAACACATCTCAATTAAATGTCTATACCACTGAATTCTACACTAAAATTCCAGATGTAAAAATGAATGTCGAGAGAAAATTTTTTTTAGCCGGCTAAGCCGTTTAAAAATTTCTTAGCTGGTTAGCATTAGTAATTGACTTACCGTCTCAGCATGTAAATTCCGCATCTACTTCATACGCAAAAAAAAGTGTACTATGAAATGAGTTATTTTGATAGGTACTTCAATGTTGCACAAATTTTTTGCAAGTATACATATATAAAATTGATCAGCCGAAAAAAATTTTTTTCTCTTTAACCAAATGGTTCGGTGTACATTTACTTTATTGTAAGTGTGCCAATTGACAATAGGAAGCATTAAATTAATTAATATATTCAAATAGATTTTTCTATTACCGTATTATATTAATAAATAATGTAAAGTTCCAGTCAACGAACCAAATACTAAATCTTTTTTCATAAAGTTACTTTGAGTTTATTTTTTTTAAAGTAGATTTGGTAATTTTAGGGAATTAGAACACCATATATTCCATTATCGTTCCTGAATTGTCACTATGTGGCATTGATGGTTGGGATAAACCATATGGCGAACATATTTTATTTGAGTTGTTATAATTATTATGTAAAAAAAAATTTTTTATTTTTTTATTATAAAAAATGTTTTTAATAAATTCTTAATTTTAAGTAAGAGAAAATAAAATACATTCTATATATCTAATAATGTTTTCAGAAAGAGAGAATTGAAAGTATATGGTATATAAATCTATGTGTGTATTCATCATATATTCTTTTATCCATCCATCCGTCCATCCATACATTGTTTATTCAATGAAATTTTAAAGTTTTTTCCTTGGTGATAATGATGAAGAGGGGTTTTTACGTAAATGAGTATAAATTTCATCAGTGTCGGTTGAATTATTATCGATAATAATATTATCCCTGTTAATCTCATTCATCGAAAAAGATTCGCTTGCCATATCATTATTATTATCATCAATGTTATTATTATTAGCAATTTTATCTTCTCCACTATTGATTCTCTTGAGATGAAATGGTAAATTTTCATTATAATTCATTTCTTTTCCATCATTAATAATAGCATCATCTTCATCATCATCTGTTGAATCAACATTTAAGAAAACCTCATCTTCGTTTCTAATTGAATCGTCATCATCATCATCATCATCATCACCACCACCACCACCACCACCATAACCATCATCCTCATCATCATCACCAACAACAAAATGATTATGACGGCGATGACGACGACGACGACGTGTTCCTCCCCTTCCCAATCTAATGCCAACACCATCAATTTCGAATTTCTTTTTAATAACTTGATCCACAAGCCAAAATTGTATAATGTTCATTATTAATGGAAATATTAACATTACAAAAACCACTTGTAATTTAACATCATACAATGTCCAACCCAGTATCCATTCTGCTATATCAAATAAAAATGGACATAATCTAAATAATGTTATTACAACTATTTTCATTAGCATTAGACAAAATATAAATGCCACCGTTTGTTTAACCCAGAATATATATTGTGGTGGTTGTCCATAATCTCCACTATTAATTCCTAGAAAAAAAAATTTCAATTAAATTTATAATTACTAAATGATGATAATAGATTTTTATTATTTTTTACCTTCTACACCATAAATAGTTAATAAACGATGTACTATTTTAAGGATTACAAATAATATAAATACTCCTATAGTACAATCTACAAATATATTAAGAAAATACCTATAGAACATCACAATTAATAAATTATAATTCTCTGAATAAAAATAATTAAATATTAAATATTAATTGGTTTACCATATACATGGATTGGTATCCTCCGTGTTGTGTGAACCTGCTATATAAGAAAAAAGAATGTTTAATCCATGAACAATGCCAGCACCTAATACTTGTTTACTAACATCATAAAACCTTTATAGTGAAAAGATTATATTTAAGTTACTATAAAATTATATATGGTTGATTACATGAATGATAATAATGATGACAATAATGATACCATATTAGCAAAGGCCTTTGTGGTCGTTCTCTATGTCTTTTATAAATAAGTGTTGAACAAGCAATTGCACCCAACAGTACTTGAACAACTATTGCAAAGTGATCAACTAATGCACAATTTTGAAGTTTTTTTGGTGCCATAATTGTTTATTTTTTTTGTAATAAAAAAAAATAACAAATTATATAATTTATATATATTATATAATAAAATTTCTTTTCTTTCACTCTGAATAAGTATCACCATAAACGTTACTTCTTCTTAAAATAATAAAAAATACAATTGTTTGCATATATGAAAAATAAGCAATTTAAAATTTGTTAATTCTCTTTCTATATATGGAATCAAGATTCGGTTTATCACGTGGTAAAGTTTTTTGGATCTCGAAATAAAAAAATGAATAACCAAAATCCGCAAGGTCCACCATTACTATCCGGCCCTTTAAGTTCTGCCACACCAAGAGCAAGTGATAATGCGCCTAAAATGTTATACAATTGTGCAGGTATGGATTATTTCTATAAGCTAAGGAAAATTGTTGATTTGTTTCCCCGAGTAATTTTTTCTTCTTAAATAATAATTATAATAGATTGTGGGTCAGAGAATGAAATTAAACCAAAAGAACCCTTACGTTGCAAAGAATGTGGCCATAGAATTATGTATAAACAACGAACTAAAAGAAGTTAGTAGAATTATATATTATATTTATATACATTACATAGTTTTTAACTTGTAATTTTAATCATTTATTTTATAAAGTGGTGCAATTTGAAGCTCGCTAAATTGAGAGGATTTTGAAGGATATATTATTTTTTATTGTTTTAAAAAAAAAACTATGAATATGTTATTTTTAATAATAATGAGCAATTAAAAAAATTTAATGCTTTAAAAATTTCTGTTATTTTTGTAATAATTAATTAATCCATTAGTACTTGAATCATGAGAAGAAACAACCGACTTGTTATCTTTTCCTAATTCAGGTAATATCTTTTTAGCAAGAACTTTACCAAGTTCAACGCCCCACTGATCAAAAGAATTGATATTCCAAATGATTCCTTGTACAAAAATCTTATGTTCATATAATGCAATAAGAGCACCTAGAGTGGCAGGAGTCAATTTTTGAAAAATTATAGAATTTGTTGGCCGATTACCAATAAAAACTTTATGAGGTGCAATCAAATCTTTATTCTTGAAACCTTCACCAAGTTCTGTCAAGACTTGTTCTTTGCTTTTACCAATCATTAAAGCTTCTGTCTGTGCAAAAAAATTTGATAATAAAATTTCATGATGTAGGCCATTGGAGATTGGATTGTGTGTTTCAATTGGTGCCAGGAAATCTGCTGGAACTATTTTTGTTCCTTGATGGATCAATTGATAGAATGCATGTTGTCCGTTAGTACCTGGTTCACCCCAGATTATTGGGCCTGTGGAATATCCTACTTCTTTTCCCGATCTTGACACATATTTTCCATTAGATTCCATATCTCCCTATCAATTAAAATAAATAATTAAAGTCTTACTAATTATAAATTATTAATTGATTTGCTATCAGAGTTACTAGTTACCTGTTGGAAATAAGCAGGAAATCTGTGAAGATATTGATCATATGGTAAAATGGCATGAGTTTGAGCACCAAAGAAATTATTATACCATATACCAAGGACACCCAAAATCACTGGCAAATTGTTTTCTAATGGAGTATTCTTAAAATGATTATCCATATCATGAGCACCAGTTAAAAGTTGATGGAAATTATCAAATCCAATGTAAATTGCAATTGAGAGACCAATTGCTATATATATATATATATAATATAAAAAATCATATTAATTAGTTTATTAATCAATTAATTGTTATTATACTTTGTATGATGATTATGATTATGATTATAATGATACACACCAGACCATAAAGAATATCTTCCACCAACCCAATCCCAAAACTTAAACATATTTGCAGGATCGATTCCAAATTTGGTAACTTCTTTTGTATTTGTTGACAAAGCTACAAAATGTTTAGCAACATATTTATCCTGTATATACAAAAAAATTTTATATATTAATATTAATATGCAACAATTATTTTTTTTTAAAATATAAGAAAAAATGTATGAATGATCAAAATCAAATTAGTAATTAACCTCTTTTGCAGTATTCAAAAACCAATTCCTAGCTGATGTGGCATTAGTGATAGTTTCTTGTGTAGTAAAAGTTTTTGATGCAATGATAAAAAGTGTAGTTTCTGGATTCAACTTTTTCAAAGTTTCTGCCAAATGAGTACCATCAATGTTTGATACAAAATGTACACTCAGACCAGCTTTAGCATATGGTTTCAACGCTTCAGTCACCATCACTGGTCCTAAATCTGATCCGCCAATCCCAATATTAACAATATCTACTATTGCTTTTCCCGTATAACCTGTCCAAACTCCATCACGGATCTCAGTTGAAGTTTTTTTCATTTGTTCCAATACTTCATTAACAGCTGGGACAATATTTTCACCATTATCATCTTTAATGGGATTATTTGAAACATTTCTTAATGCAATATGTAAAACAGCTCGATCTTCGGTAAAATTGATATGTTCACCATTAAACATCTTATTTCTAAACACATCAACATCAGCTTCACGCGCAAGGTCAATCAATAATTTAAAAGTTTCATCGGTGATTCGATTTTTTGAAAAATCAAGTAAAATGGTGGAAGGAGATTCATTTTTATTGTCGTTGTTGTTACCTCTGAATTGATATGAGAAAGTATTGAATCGATTATTATCATTGGCAAACAATTCTTTCATTACCAATTCTTTACCAATTGTATCATAATGATTTTGAAGTTTTTTCCAAGCATTAAGTTCATTAGCTAATACCATCTTTAATATTTCTTTTTAATTAATTGATTGATAATAAATAATGTTTATGTTATTTTTTTATTTTTTCATTTTTTGGAGAAAAAATTTAGATCCTATAAATGCTGTTTTTTAAAAAACGTGGGAGAAAAAAATCTCAATTAGTATTAGATTGATTGATTCATACAAGTGATAAGATAGATAGATAAATTGATTTTTTCTATTGTATACCAAGCTTAAGATTTTTCTTTCCATCAAAATTTTCAATAATAGGTCACTCATTAAAATTTATCGGAATGGAAAACGGGATAGAATTATATATTGGCAAAAACTTGGATCAGACGGCACTTTTATCTCCAACTGCACTAGGCCCTTTAAGACGTTTTATTCAAGTTCTCAAGT
>CAUDNR010001053.1:6649-20498 GCA_958430865.1 Entrophospora sp. SA101
GTATGTTATACTATTTGATATGAAGATGAATTTTTACTTAATAAGCAAATGCGGTTAGGTTAATAAAATTTTTATTTATTTTCATGTTTCTTTATTCAATTATTTCTGATGATCTGCAAGTGTCCTTATATTTATGACCAGGAAGTGTACATCCTGGTTTTCAATATAGGGTCGATTTATTACTACTTTTTTGGAGCGTGAAAACACTGATACGCATGCTTGAATCACTTGATTTTGCAATAAATGTCATTAGTCAATATATTACCTTGCTTGTAAGGAAAGAAAAAAGTTGCATATAGTGAAGCGTTTAAAAATATTAACCTAGAATAGGGGTGTACATTATGGCGCTTTTGGTCGCGCAATTCCTCCAATGTAAACTCGCGTTTATTTTTAATCTTGTATTGGCTCCAGGAAATTTTTTCATCGTGAATTACGTAAGCAATGTAATAATTACCATGACATAATTTTATCTCAGAAAAGTTTCCTGATGTTTATAGAAAATTATTAATATAAAAATAAAGAATCGTTTGTGTTTGCATTTACGTACCCGCGCTTAAAAAGAAAATTTGTTATAAGATGACCTGAATAAACAATGTATAGCACGATGACAGTGTACGTACGTTTTTGTCAATTGATTATTCGGATTTTGTTGCCAATAAACATAAACCAGTTCTATGGGCGAACCCTTACTTCATTATTCGCTATAAGCAGTTACAGTATCTCTTCTTCAAAGGATCTATTCTTTCTCTATTCAACCAAGATTACATGGTTCCACTTCTGGGTATATCACGCTTGAGAATAGAATTAAACGCAAGGCTGTTGAAAACAAAAATCGAGTTTCTTGAATTTTATTTTCTGGGTATCCTGGATCATTCATATGACAACCAAACATGATTTTGATTATCTTTTTTGGGATACGCTTGTAACAATAGCAGCATTGTTTAGACAGAATCATTCTGGCCAATCTGGTTTTACGCTCTAAACATCCTTGCAAACATTAACTATCGTGTTAAATTAGCCCATAAATTTCTACTTTGCCGAAGGATGTGTATTTTGGTTCTATTTTTATCATTTACTTTACTGACGAGGTGCCTGGTAATTTTCTGTTCAACAGCGATGATTAAATGTAGACAACAAATGGTAGATTGAAAATCAAGTAGAAGGTTGTTAAGACGCTTCTAGGAGCAACCTTTTGCTGAAGTTAATCTTCATTTATTATCAGTATTTCATTAAACGACCTCATTTTATTCTTTAATGTAAAATTCTACTTTCTTTTTTGCGTAACACACTGGGTTATTGTATAGAAACTATATGTATAATAAAAATTTTTATTCGTGTCGTTGTAATAAACAAGAATCATAATTAGAAAGTTCAATAAAAAAACCCCCATTATAAACATCCACACTAAATGAATTTTTCGTTTCAACCCTCAACATTTCGATAACAGGGAATTAAAATTTTCATCCACTTTATCCGCGAAAAAAGCATACACAATTGCATATCGTAAACCGAACACCCATCTTAGGTGAAGATGTTGTTGCCGAGAAGATCAATGGTACAGATGTGCAGTCCTTTGATGATGATGCACGCATCTGGACTTTTCAAAAAATTGGATCTATAGTTAAACGATTCAATTGGTGACACCACTTAGTTATGCTCTGTAGTTATATCAATGTGGATAACACATTATTAGATCTGAGCCCTCACTCAATATTTCGGATTTAACCTTTAACATCGACAGATTAATGAACTGCCGTTTATATTGATCTCTAATTTTCACATTTGGAGGAACTCAATGTTAAATTTACAAAATATATCTTAAACAAAAAAAAATCCAATGTTTTCCTGTTATTTTCATCTTAATAAATTAATGAATTGTCAATAAAGTTTATTTTAATTATGACCTTTTTAAGACAATTGTAATATAAGTGATTTATAATTTATTAATAATTCTATATTAATAGTACCATTAATTAAAACAAGAAAATAATAAATTTTATTGACAATAAATTTATATAGGTAATTCAAATGAGACATCGATATTTGCATTGCGTGCAAGTTGGACAATTTTTGATAACTGTACAGATTTGGTTGCTGCTTCATCAAGATCATCCACAGAAATTATACGCAAACCAGATTCTGAAATCAATTTTCTTGCTGCCTCCACTTCGGTGCCTGTTAATTAATATTTTAATACAATACAATTAATCAAACACATATATACATATAAAATTAAAAATCCAATGCATGTAGAAACTAATTATTACCTTGTAGCCTTACTATTACAGGTATCGATAAAGACAAGTGTGTTGCTGCTTGAATGATACCTTTAGCAACAATATCACATCGCATAATACCTCCGAAAATATTTACCAAAATTGCTGTGACTTGTGGATCTGATGAAATAATTTTGAATGCCTCAGTCACTTGTTCAGATGTAGCACCACCACCAACATCCAAGAAATTAGCTGGTTCGCCACCATGAAGCTTAATAATATCCATAGTTGACATTGCCAAACCCGCTCCATTTACTAAATTATTCAAAAAAAATATAATTATATATATATATATATATAAATATAAATTTTTCTTAAAACATTCACATTTAATTTACCTAAGCAACCAATTTGACCATCTAGGCCAATATAATTTAGATTAAATTTTGCTGCTTGAACTTCACGAGAATCTTCTTGTGATGTATCACGTAATGCGAATATATCTTTTTGACGAAATTCTGCATTATCATCAAAATTAAGTTTTGCATCCATACATAATACTATAATTTTTAATATAAATGTTTGATCAATAAAATGTTCTTTTTTTTTTATTTTAATAAACCTGTCATGAATATTTTGTTATTAGTTTAACCTTCATGTTCGGTAGATTCTGCCACTGGATTAATTTCTACTTGCGTACAGTCTTTTTCTATAAACAACTTGTAGAGTTTTTGCATCATATCAGCAGCCTAAATAGATATCAGGTTAATGAGTTAATTAATTAATTAATTAATGATGATGATAGCTTATAATAATAATTCAAAATGTGCAATAAACATACATCTTCCTGAACTTTATTAGAAAATCCTAATTTTTTAGCCAAAGTTAGAGCACTGTCCTTTTCCAATCCAACATCTATATCAATTGGCAAAGTAATGATGGCTTCAGGACTTTCTGCTGCAACACTTTCAATATCCATTCCTCCTTGAGATGAGGCAACTATTACAGGACCTTGAGATTTTCGATCTTGTAAAATGGCAAGATAATATTCACGTCGAACAAATTTACGTTCAACGATATATACCTAGATTAAAAATTCTTATTTTTATTATTTTTGGTAAATTAAAAATTATTCACTTTTATTCTAAAAATTTTTTTTTTACCGCATTACATATTTTTCCAGCTGCACCAGTTTGTTTTGTTACAAGTTTATGACCTAACATTTGTTCAGCAAACATTCTAGCTTCAGCAGCGCTATAATGATTATCAAAAACATAAGTAATTGTAACAAATTTTTATAATATACAACATATATATATCAATAAATAATACATACGAAAAGATGGTTCTAACACCACCTTTAAGTCCACTCTCGAATGTACCTTTACCACGACCACCAGCTAAAACTTGAGCTTTGATTACTGCATCTTCAGTACCTAATTACTTACCAAAAAAATTTAACATTTATTATTAGCATTTGATCTTTATTAAATCAACAGCTTTAAATAAAAATAAAAATAAATTAAACCAAGTTTTTGAGCTACATCATATGCTTCTGATGGAGTTTTTGCGACAGAGCCTTTAGGAGTTTTTATACCATAATTGTTTAAAAGATCCATTGATAAATATTCGTGAATTGCTAAAAATCTTTTTTGTTGACCTTTTGAAAGCTTGAATATACAATAACAATAATAATGTTATATTATTATTTAATGCTAATAAATTTAAAACTTCTTCATACCATAGAAGCCTTTTTTGAAAGACCTTTTGTTAAATTAAACGTTTTAAACATTTTTTCCTCTTTAAATTTATGTTGTATAAAAAATTTTTTACTTGAATTTTTTGAAAAAAGATGAAAAAAATAATCGCCTTTTTCGGAAAATTGTTCGTACAAACGACTATACTAGATCGGCAAATTTTTATTAGTTTCTTTAATTTTTCACTTTCATAAATCATGTGAGAGCGAAAAATTCTATGATGATTCTAATTTAAATCTATTAAAGAACAAGAGATACAAGAATTGAATGAAAAAATAGAAATGAAAATTATTATTGAAAATCCCAATATTCACAGCAAAAAGAAATAAAAAAGATTATTATTATGCATTAGTTTTTATATTACAAAGGAACACATAAATTATTTTGAATGTTCTATTCTTCTTTCATATTTATCTCAATACCTTGTTTTGATTTATCATTATCAAATAATTTTATTGGGTCATCCGAATATACTTGGATCTTATCACATGCTGGTTCAAATTATGTTTTTCCTTGAGGAATAAAAAATAATATATTCACAATCTGATCACATGCATCTGAATATTGATACCCATAAAAATTGCAGATTTAATTTCCATGTAAGAAGGACATTGTTGTAGAATGGTATAGAGATTATACGTGAAGTCGAAATGATCGAAATTGATTTTTGTCCATTTCGACTTTGACCCTAAAAGGTCAAAATGAATAAAATGTCATATCACATGATTTATTATAATTAATAATTTATCTCGAGAACCAGTGACCCAAATTTAATGAAACACGGTTCATTAGAATAGTATCATAAAGACGATTCGAATAACGGTAATTTAATGCTCAATGTATCAATAAACGTCGAGTTATTGTAATATATACAGTAAACCAAAATATCTCAATAATCAGTGATTACGAGAAAATGCACCTTAAAATACGTAATCGGTACATAATAATAATAATAATAATAATAATAATAATAATAATAATAATAGTATGGAATACGGTGCTAAAATTACAGCATTTTTATATTGATATTACTATATTAACTAATACGGAAACTGTATTATTAAAATTAATATTAATATTGATAAAAAAAATAATCATTTCTATTTACCCGTAATAAAGTTAATTTATTCTACTGAGTCGTTTCCTCCCAGTTGGTCAGATTATCAATTTTTAATGTCCAGTTTAAGCCATAGCACTAACCTTAGTAATAAATCAGCACTGCTACCACCGCAAAAGTCCTTCGAATATAGTTGTAGTTTTACATAATAAACAATACAATACAATAATAAACACACCACCTGTCAAAATTATTCAGACAAAATTTAACAAACGATGATAAATATGTGATATCCTAGAAAGCTTGACTACAAATATCATTAATCTTTTTATGGTTTTTTTGGTCACCTTTTTTCAAACCTTATTGTATCTCGACGTCAAACACGAGTATTTTTTTAATGTATAAACTGGTTAGAATGATCATTGACCCTAAAAAATTTATTTGCTCCCTAAAAAACTATTTTACTATTCAACATCCCGTTAAACCAATGGCTCCACCTCAAAACCGATGGGTTTTTGCTAGTATAAAATATTTATAACATTATGATCAAACAAAATCAGCGCATATGTAAAGATCCTAATACGCAAACTTGTCAATAAAAAATAGTAATATTTATTATATCTCAGCTCCTAATAAATAATTAAATAGTAACAAGAAAAATTTTCAAATTTAATTTAGTGGATTCAAAACTAAGAGAAAATACATTCATCAGTTTAATACAAAAGTATCTACTACTACTCTAGGTGCACTTTGTTCCATTGCATTATCACGTGCAATTTGTTGATTCTTATCTATGTTATCTTGATATTCTTTTCCAAGAGAATCTCTAAATATATGTGTCCAAACTGTTATAACATATGAAATTGCGAAACCCAAAATCACTAAAATACACCAACCGATAACAATTGGACCATGATATCGCCAATTAAAAAAATCATAAACCGGCAAACCCAATCTAAAATAATAAAAATGATTAATTAAATTAAAAAAAAAAAATTTTTATTTTCACTTTTCAAATCTTACTTACGTGGCATAAATTATACCTGCTTAAAAAATATAAAGTATTACAAAAATTGTTGCTATACAACAAAATCCACATACAATTATTTGCTTATTTAAAAACAGTTCAATCTGTGCAAGAACAATATCCCCACCCCAACGTGATATCAAAAGCCACCAATTAATTAGATGATTACGGTACTTGTGGTCAAAATAGTGGTCATTGTTGTCATAATATTGGTAGTGGTAGTGGTAGTGGTAGTAGTAATTTTGGATAAAATATGCCCAAAATAGAAACATTAAAATGGAACTATCATCATCATTGTTATTATTTTAGAAACTATATAAATACAAATTATTTTTCTATGGAATTGATTTGAATAAAAACTCACTGGTAGTATACAACTGTATGATAAAGCATCCAGAATGAACAGTCAAAGCACTTTTGAGGAGTTTGGTTAAATGAATTTGTTCCAGTTTTTACATAACCTATTGAATAGAGGAATGCAAACTTTATATTTTTTAAAAAAATAATACATTACTTTTTTTCTCTTTTTGAAAATAAATTTTTTTTTCAAATAAGTAAAGGAACCTTACAGTAAAATAAAATGTTAATCCAAGTTAACTCCAATTTTCAAAATAAAAAAAGTATTCAGCAGCATATTTAAATAAACATAATAACAAATTCATCCATGTAATTGCTGTTGCCATTCCTCTAAATATCAGCAATGTTAATGGGCTGACAAACCATGAAGTCACGGAAAGCTCAGGATTAAACTTCATTATTTATTTTTGATTTTTTGTCAAGGAAAAACAAAGTCTTTTAATAAAAATTAAAAATAAATGATTTCTTTTTTTTATCAATGAAATTCAATTCTAAATGATTTCTTGATTTATAATTATGTGTGAAAATAAACACCTAATTTGTCTTCATGCATTGAAAGAAATTTCATAAAACCGACGCGCTTTATCTCTCTTACTTGTTTGTGCATGTGTGAAAAATTTTTTTTTTTT
Organism: Entrophospora sp. SA101; assembly: GCA_958430865.1. Taxonomy (NCBI): domain Eukaryota; kingdom Fungi; phylum Glomeromycota; class Glomeromycetes; order Entrophosporales; family Entrophosporaceae; genus Entrophospora; species Entrophospora sp. SA101. Next base: position 13,693 of record CAUDNR010001053.1, read on the forward strand.
TTGAAAGCTAATAAAATTAAATTGTATATTTTAAAATGATGCAATAAAACAATTAAATAGATTTCACGCACACTCTCTATAGCAAGCTTTCCGCCTAGAGATGGGCAAAATTGCATAATGCGCAATGAATTTTTTAAAATGCGCATAATAATAATGTCCCAACGAATAATGTTACACGAAGTTTTTAAAAAAGACTTTTATTTTTATGCCTCCGCTTAGTAAAATTTGGTCTCATTTTACAAAGCTCGGCCATGAGGCTACTTCCTCTTCCTCCTCTTCTTCTTTATCTCAAGAAACTCATTTAGTTGACACCTCAGCTATTAATAATTTCTTCTGCAGAGCAACAAAAATTTGAATTTTATTTGCAACTGCTATTTTTTGTTGTGGACTTCATTTTTCATTTTCTGAATTAAAATCAATTTGTGATGTTTTTTATTCAATTAGACCGGCTTTAAAATCACCTTCACAAAAAAATTACACATCTAAACTCGATAAGTCGGACTTTTATTTATATTACAAAGTACTTTAAACAATTGATTGCTATGTCCGACTTATCGAGTTTAGATATGTATAATTATTTTATTTTAATAAACTTTTAAAATAAATCAGTTATAAGAAAAGATCACCATGTTCGAAAAGTTGCATAATGCCCATACGTATAGTGCTGATCTGCCCATCCTTAATATCGACATTAAACACGAGTATTTAAATGTATAAACTGGTTAGGATGATTGACCCTAAAAAATTTATTTGCTCCGCTAAAAAAAACTATTTTATTATTCAACATCCAGTTAAACCAATGGCCCAACCTCAAAATCAATGGGCTTTTGCTAGTATAAAGTATTCATAATGTTGCACTGAATTTTGGGATTCAACCAAAATCAGTGCATATGTAAGGATCCTAATACGCAAACTTGTTAATAAAAAATAGTAATATTTATTAAATCTCTTAATAATTAAATAAATAACATGAAAAATTTTCAAATCTAATTTGTGGATTCAAAACTAAGAGAAAATACATTCATCAATTTAATACAAAAGTATAGAATACATGGTTAAACAACAACACATAATAACTTATACTCCAAGTATGTGACTTAGACTACTTGGACAGTATGTGCCCTTTGTTCCATTGTATTATCACGTGCAGTTTGTTGATTCTTATCCATGTTATCATGATATTTTTTTCCAAGACAATCTCTAGATCTATGGATCCGAAATGTTATAATATATGCAATTATGAAAATAAAAATCACCAAAACACACCAACCGATAACTCGTATACCTTGATAACGCCAATTAAGAAAACCATACACCGGAAAATCATATCTAAAATAATATAATAAAAATGATTAATTAAATTAAAAAAAAATAAATTTATTTCCACTTTTCAATCTTTCTTACGTGGCATAAATTAAAGCTGCTTCAACAATATAATATATTACATAAATCATTGTCATAAAACCAAATCTCCATACAATTATTTGCTTATTTAAAAACAATTCAATCAGTGTAAGAATATTATCCCCACCCCAATATGATATCAAAAGCCACCAATTAATTAGATAATTATGGTACTTATAGTCAAAGTAGTGGTCGTTGTTGTCGTAGTATTGGTAGTCATAGTTGTATTGGTAGTAGTAGTAGTAATCTTGGGAATAATATACCAAAAATAGTAACATTAAAATGGAACTATCATCATCATCATCATCATCATCATCATCATCATCATCATCATCATCATCATCATCATCATCATCATTGTCATTGTTGTTATTTTAGAAACTATATAAATACAAATTATTTTATATGCAATTCAATTGAATAAAAAAACTCACTGGTAATGTACAACTGCATGATAAAGTATCCAGAATGTCCAGCTAAAGAATTTCGGAGATTGATTAAATGAATTTGTTGTTCCAGTTTTTACATATTTTATTGAATGATGGAATGCAACCTTTGTATTTTTTAAAAAATAGTTACATTACTTTTTCTCTTTTTGAAAAAAAATTTTTTTTCAAATAAGTAAAGGAACCTTACCAGTAAAATATAATGTTAATCCAAAATAACTCCAATTTTCAAAATAAAAAAAGTATTCAGCAGCATATTTAAATAGAAATAATAACAAATTCACCCATGTAATTGCTGTTGCCATTGCTCTAAATATCAGCAATGTTAATGGACTGACAAACCATGAAGTTACAAAAAGCTCATGATTAAATTTCATTTTTCAAGTCTTTTAATAAAAAATAAAAAATAAACAATATCTTTTTTTTTTATCAATGAAATTCAAATCTAAATGACTTCTTGATTTATAATATTCATTGTGTAATTAACGCCTAATTTGTCTTCATACATCACATCTAAAGAAATTCATAAAACCAGCACGCTTTATCTTTCTTACTTGTTTGTGCATGTATGAATTTATTTTTTTTTTGAAAGCTAATAAAATTAAATTGTATATTTAGCTGTTGTTACACTTTTAATATTGCAATAAAAAAATTAAATAGATTTCACACACTATAACAAGTCTTCCACCTTTGATCGTTATAAAAATATATTATTAAGATTAGAGATGGGCAAAATTGCATAGTGCACACTGAATTTTTCAAAATGCGCATAATGCCCCAATGAATAATGAATATATGGTAAAATTTGGTCTGATTTTACAAAGTTTGGCCATGAGGCCACTTATAAATAAGAAAGAGCTCAATGTAATTATTGTTCAAATAAATTGCTTGCTGCCATAAATCGCTGTGAACAACACCTTAAGAAATGTACCAAAGTTTCACATCATGTACTTGATGAATATTTTTCAACAAAATCAAAATATAATATAGTTGGCTCGGTCTAAAGACCTCTTAAATTTTGTGCAAATTTTAAAAGTAGAAGTCATTTTCTGCCCTACCTTTTAAAAAAATAGCTCTATTAGTTGATGGAATAGGTCTTTAATTTTAATGTAATAAAGAGATTTTATCAAAAAAATTATTTGTTGTAGAGTTCTATTCTTTTTTAAAACATGTACTTTACTATGCTCATGAAGAATTTGAGCACTAGGATCATTGCTAAATTTAGACTAGTTTTAGTTCATCGTTACTAAATTTAGACTAATACTCGACAATCATGTCTAAATTTGGCAGGAAGGAAAATAAATTTTTTAACCAAAATCACGTGAAGGCCTTTTTGAAAAGTTTTTATTGCATTTTTGAACGAATCATGAAATTGCAATTTTTGAAATTTGAGCATGTGGCGCAGCAATAGGAGGTCTTTAGACCGAGCCAACCATATAATTGCACAATCATCACAATCTGAGAATCCTACTTCCTATACTTCCTCTTCTTTTTCTTCTTCTTTATCCCAAGCAACTCATTTAGTTAACACCTCAATTATTAATTTTATTGATAGAATTTCTTCTGCAGAGCAACAAGAATTTGAAATTTTTATTTGCAACTGTTATTTTTGTTGTGGACCTCATTTTTCATTTTCTGAATTAAAACCAATTCATGATATTTTTTATTCAATTAGACCAGCTTTAAAATTATCAACAATTGAATTATATGTGTTCGAAAAGTTGCATAATGCCCACCTCTACATATGTTACTAATCTGTCCATCCTTAATCTCGACGTTAAGCATGAGTAGGGATGGGAAATTGCATGAAAATTTCAAACTTCATGCGCATGATGCACACTGCATCTGCTGATCTTTTTTTATTTTTTAAACTAGTACTTTAAGAAATATAAGCTCTAAACAAGATTTACAATTTTTTAACAACTGCCGAAGACCAAAAAATAAATGCAATATCGATTGTTTATATCGGGATGAAAAAAGATCACTGGATTGAGCAACATAAATTGAAAGCAATTGTGGAACGTGCTGTTGTTTCAGCTAGCAATATATTCAAGGAAGGATCTCCTCGCCAATTAAGAATTTTTCGAATCTTATTAGAGGTTGGTTTATTTCAAGATTTATCAGACTTAATATATATATATGATGATATTGTGTGATCTATTCAAAAATGAATGCTGAATAAATAAATCTAGGATTTGTTTGTTTATATTTTTTTTTTTTGCTCATTTAGCTCACTTGCTGATAAATACTTGTGCATAATAGAGGGTGATAATCTATAGTATGTTATGCAGATTTATAGTTCACTCTAGAAACCTATTACGTGAAAAGGTTATTGCTATGACGAGGAGTGAAATATAATGTAAGTTTTTATGAAGCTAACTAATATCACACAAAGTTTCATCTGCACGATGGCCACACAATGATGTTAAACTTTGCATATGCACTGATAATCTATGTTATTTTAATGATGAAAAATTCTAGAAAATTTTTTTTATGTATCTGAAATCTAATGTTTTTTATATTTTATTTATTAGTTCGATAATGCCTTTGAGGGGTTAATGGTTTATATGATATGGGTGCAATCATGACAGATAAAGAAACACCTTTAGGTTATGATGAAATTGAAGAAAATGTAAATACGTTGAAAGTCAAACTTATGAAGGATTCTACACCTCTTTATCAAACATTATATTCAGCTGTAAACTCTTGTCCTATTGATGAATTAACTTGGAAAGATCCATTAGCAAGTCAAGTTATTAGCAATAAATCATCAATTGTGGAAAACTTATCACCAAATTTGAAAAGGCATTTCTGGTATAAATTATTTATTATAAAGTAATCATACTTATAAATCTTAGTATTTTGATTTACCTTTATATTATAATATTAGAAACCTGCTCGACAAATGAAGCCTCCATCCATACCAAAAATTAGGGAAATGTGTGAAGAATTTGCATCAAGTTTTATTAATTGCAATTATCATAATGTAATACCAGAAAAATTACTCATAATGGAACTTGGAAAGAATCAGAAAAAAATATTTCAGATATTGTAAAAGGAGCTTTTACTCTACTGGAAGAAATTTGGGTTAATCCCACATTCAATTCTGACCTTGCAAGATTGTTGAATGAAGGAACATATCAATCAACAGTTATTTTTTTATCAATTCGGGAAATACTAAAAAATTTGCCTTTTGGATTATTTTCATTTATCAGTACTTCTGAAAGACAAAGTGTTGTTAGCTCCAATAGAAAAGGTGACGGAAACATAGGAAGAAAGCCGGATATAATGTATGTGATAAGATATCTTGATGTTTTTTTTAAAATTATGTATGGCTCACGTCATCTATAAACATCAATTTTGGGGGCTATCTTTAAAAGGCTTCAGGGGCCCATAAAAATATGTAATTGAAAAAATAAAACTGTAATTTGATAGATATTGATTAAAAGAATAAAATTACAGAAAAAAATTTTGAAGAGCCATATGAAATTTTTCCTGTGAAGCCAAAAAAATAAAGGTCATTTTATATATGTTCATGAAATTTCAGCACTTTCCATTTTAGGCAATTCCTGGCAAAATTGAGATAATCACGTGACATGTGAAATTTATTAAATGTTCATGATATCCAATTCATTTATAACTGAAACAGGCACACGTCTATGAGATTTATACTTTTTTATAGCAAACAAAGCTTGTTTACCTGTTAAACCTATTCTATAAGCACTCATAAATCTTTGTGTTTTTCTAGCAAATTTTCTTATTTTCAATAAAGGAACAGATCCCAATGCTTCTGGTATTGTTTTCTTAAGACCTTTGAATGAGTAGTTACAGTTTTGTCTGGTGTATTGTTTGGTTGCTCCCCAAAACATTTCAATAAAATTCAATTCACAATGAAATTTTGGATAAAAATTACCTTGTGACCAGCATTCTCAATTATTTCAGTAAGTAGAGATTTTTGGGAAGCAAAATCATGCTCCAAATAAAGTATCTTTGATTCACAACAATCACTTTTTTGTTGAACATTAATATTATTTTTACAATCATGGCAAATCTTTTTTAATCCTTCTTTCCACAAATTTCTTTCTTCTAAAACTACCCTCATACCTTTAGGAGTACCATCTTCAAACATCATTTCCTGTAGAGTTCTGAAACGAGTTGGGTCAACCCGAGTCAACCTGCGGGTTGACCCGAACAGGTCAGGTTGGGTCATGATTTAATTGACCCAGGTTTGACCTGGGTCAACATCATGTTATAATTGCCTTTAGAAGCTCAAAATTATTTTTGAAACTAGTATAGATACTAATAAACGAATAAAAATAAATGGCAAATAACAATTTTGACATAATAATTGATGCAAGTGTTTATGTATATAAAATAAAAATAATGATTATTATGGAAAAATTATTTGGTGATCAGTGAAAACTTATTTTTTTATTATTTAATTATTATTGCTATTTCGTTATCGTTATCATTATTATTTCATTATTATTATTACTATTGTCACTGATTAAATTTGGGAGTGTATTTTAATTGGTGATAACAATTATTTTTGCTTTGTGTGTATCAGAATGAATAGGGGATCAATGAATTGATTTTATTATTAGCAAATAATTTGGTTAAAAATAAAAGTTTTAAATAAAATATTTCTATTTTATTTATTTAGTTTTATTTAGTCGAAACTAATTAACTTGTAAGAAAGTTGCTTTTACATTAGGTCAAAATCAAGTTCTTTATATACATGTTCTTTACATATTAGCTCGAATTGCACAAATTTGCTCACTTTGTACCTGGGCGAATCCGCATGTTTTGAGCAAATCTGCCCATTCTGGGAGAATCATCATTAATCTCTACTAAATAAAGTTAAATAAATATGAATGTGCTATCAGTCGTGTGACATGTCCTTTCAAATTATTTTCTATATTAAATAAAAAATTTCTAATTCGTGTCACATGAATT
>CAUDNR010001054.1:802-19893 GCA_958430865.1 Entrophospora sp. SA101
ATGATCTGCATTTTCATACATGTATGGAAATAAAAATCATACGTTACATACATAAGGGTTCATACATTACATGTTTTTGTAACACTGATAAATTTTATGTAGAAAGTGAAATTACTTACATTAACATGTCTAAATAGAATGAAGAGGCCTTAAGCATTTGCTTCTAATAAAATTTTCGCATCTCACAATTGGCAATCATGGATAGAAAAAAAGGAATATTTTTTATTAGTTACATTGCCAACAATAATAAAAATAATATATAAAAAAGTAAAAAAATAAAAGTTGCCAAGTTGACAGGTTTAAATAGATCACAGAAACCTTAAACTTTCATTTCTAATACAACCTACTTAAATCCACTTGATCGACTTGATCAGGTATTGCCAGAATGTAAAGAAAAGTTGAAAATATATATAAATGTAAAAAAATATGTGTGTTTCATAAAATGGTTTTTGTGAGCAGTCATGAGACTATTTCTATTCTAAACTCAATTGAAATAGAATGTTTCACAATATAAAAAAGATCGACGATCGATTTTGTCACAAGTGATAAAACGAATGTCCACTATGCTTGACACGACACTTATAATCTTGATTTTAGATTAAAACATAAAATAATTATACATAATTCATTCAAAAAAAAATTTAAAAAAAAATAAAAAATAAAAATACAAGACTATAGCTGTCTACATTTCTGATTGAGATATGATGACACTAATAGATGGTTGCATTGTAGACCTCGCTATTAAAGGTAATAATAATAATAAATTTATTTACAGTCAAACCTCAACGAATTATAATTAACTGATTTCTTTCATATGCCAATAAAAACAATTATGTTCCATTTCATTCAAAAGCTTGCTTTCATTCATGAGTTTTAATTGTTAAAAATGCAACAACAAAAAACAGGTAAAATGATAATTCGTAAAAATTTTTTTATATATAATGAAAAACAATAATCAATTCAATTCAATTGTTGAGCAAAATTTTTTTAATAATCAATTCAATTGTTGATTAAAAGAATAATACTTTTCTTGAAATAATTTGTAAAAATATGTTTAAAAGCAATAATAAATTCACTTGAAATGCTGATGCAGCAACAATATAACCATGCTTTACTTAAAAAAAAATTTCTTGTTATTATTAAATTCAAATTTTTTTTATACCATTTTAATATCAATAGTATGATCTTCAGTTTCTCGTTCTCTTTGAAAAATTTTATTATTATTATTGCACAATAAAAGGTAAAAGGGCATTTATCAAAGAAATTTTTTTTAAAGACACTTTATTTACGACGAGTTGAACTTTGTACAACCTCAAATTTTCCCAAAAGATTATCACACTTCATCCTTTTTGTTTACCGATTTCCATAACTTTTCTCACGGTAATACGCTAATAAACAAATAAACAAACAAAAACCAAACAAATAAGAGAGCGACATAACTATTTTTCTTTTTTAAAAAAATAAAAAAATAAAATAAAAAATGAGGACTCTATAATTTGATGATTCTTATTTAATATAAAACAACTTGAAAAAAATTTTTTTTAATTATTTTTTTTCACCTTTTTATTTTATTTTTTTTTAAAGTTATTAAGCTTGTCACCACTTTTATCACATAATTATTAATATTAATATCTCCTGATATTTCCGATATCAATCAGATCTTTTTTTACTATAAATGCTAAATCCTGGTGAGATTTAATTTTGAAATCTTAACAAACAAGGGAAAATATCACGTGTAAGTAGTGTTGACCAATGAAATTAAAGAAAGATTATTAAAAATATTGGCATTTTTTAATAGGTGGCAAAATTTTAGGGATGCTTTAAAAATTACTTTTTTTGAGAGTGTATAACTGTGTATAACTAGCACAAATTTAGGAATCATTTGCAGAAATCAACTAACGTGTAACGCGATACATTCGCATCCCCCGTACTGAAATTACTAAATTTGTTTGGTGCGGTTAAATTTTTTTTTGAATTGATCTGAGTAGTAGATACCATTTTTGGTAAGCTAATAATAAATGACATTTAAAACGCCCTACTTCTATTAAAAAAATTTCATTGGGGGTTGGTTGAGCATAGTGGAAATTTGAAATGTTACACTAATTTTTTATATTGTGCAACGTAGCTTTACAATACACGGCAAACATTCTGGCAATAAAAAGTAAGTGATAAACTGGATTTGAATTGGATCTGAACTTGATCTCCAATTTAGAGAGGTAACAACTATATAATGGCAAAGTTTCAGAAGCAATAAGTTCTGCATAACGTTTCGTGTAACAACAAACTTCCACTATGCTAAATTAAGGGGAGAGAAATTTAAACAAACAAAATAAAATAAACACCAATGAAAAGCCTTCAATCACTAGAGTTATCGGCAGAGAAAAATTATTAGATTTAGTCCAGCAGGATTGAGTAAAGCTCAATGTTATGAAGGTGGAAAAGGTTTTCAATACTTGGATATCAAATCTATTTGGGGAATTTATTTTAAGAAGCTATCACGCATCCAGAATTATCAATGTTTTCTTTTTGAAGCATATAATCTTGGTATAATGAAAGTTCAAGAAGTTGCTAATGGACCTTTTACTGAATTCAATTTATTGGTAACCAAAAAATTAAAGCTTTATATATTTTAGTGTTGACACCACCTCCTTTGGATTATAAAAGGCAAGAATATCTTTATAACAATATCCACCCATTTGTATTACTTGTCTAAAACCAATATAAATTTTTTATGCATGTATACTAAAATAATATATTATGGTAATAAATACAATAATAAAAATAAAAAGTAAAAGAAGTAATAGATCAAACTGTACAATTGTATCAACTTGAAAAAGATTTAGAAAGCAAAGCTAAGGAGGCAGAAAAAGCTCTCCAACTTTACATTGAAAATAGTCTAAAACAAAAAGAATTAGAAAGAAAAATAAAAGTATTAAAAGAAAAAGATGAAAGTAAAAAAATTGCTTTACTGAGAGAAATTCACCAAAAGGAATTAGAGAACTAAAAAAAGAGACTGAGCAAGCAAATCGGAATTATAATTTTACTCTAGAGAAGTTCGCAAAAGGAAAAGAGGAAAAGAAAAGTTGAATGTCATTTAAATGCCTCAGTAGTAGCTGAAGAATGAAGTAAAAGACAATTAGCTGAAAGGTTAATACAGTTGGAGACAGTCAAAGATCAGGAAATACATCAGGAAATTAATTTAGCGTAAACTTGCATAAATCTTACGATGCCGACGTAATATTGTGTAAATCTTACAGTGCCGACGTAAGTTTTACACTTTTTTATTATTAAACTTACAATTGACATGTGTAAAATTTTTTTATATTTTCCAGATGTACAAGGTATTCTCTTGATATTGCAAGAGAAGGGAGATGAATTGCAAGCAATTCGGCAAGAAATCAACCAACAAGCCAAAGAGATTCGGCAACTAAATCAAGAATTATATTTAGCCAACAAGTCTTTATCAGCATTACCAAGGAAAAAGAATAAACTAATACAGTTTACAAAAAATGTAAGTGAGAAAATTCACTTAAAAAAGAAACAAGAACAAACAATTGAAGTAAAACCTAAGCAAGTCAAACCCAACACACACTAATTCTTTTTTACCAAATCTTTTTTTAATATCTTTATTCTTTAAAAGATAGCAAATACATGCTCATCTATATTATTAAATTCTTCATAATTTTGTAGCAAAGTTCTTTTACTGGCTATGATTTTTCTTACTTCTTGGTAAATTTCATAGGTGATCCTTTCTTTCCTTAGATAAGCTTCAAGTGTCTGAGTATCATTTATTTTGAAAATATAAAGAGCAATTTTTTCACCTTGTTCCTTTTTTAAAATACTTTTGATAGTACTATAATTCTTGGGTTCCATGGCAGATCTAATATAAATTAACTATTTTTATATAGGGATAGTTCTATATATCACTTAAGATAACAAATGGGATATTATAAAACTGTTAATTACAAATGACTAATTTTGATTTTTGAAATTCTTGGTAATACTGATGTTGGTTTTGTTGCAGTATGCATATATATATTGTATAAGATGTATTAGATTCTATTATTATTAATTTTATTGTTGATCTATATATATTTGTACTTAAACTACTTAAATTTGAATTCAAAACAAAAATAAACAATTTGAAAAAGAACACTTTTTTTAATATTAATATGTGAAGCAAAAATTCGTGTAAAAAAATGTGATGATCCCTCTAAAAAAGGAGATATTATAAAACGTTGTCTTGGAGTAATAATATATTAATATATTCATATGCTAATTATTGTTATGCAAACTTTTAAAGTTTGGCAAGTGTGGAGATTAAAATTTTTTACCGTTGATCGGCAAAAAAATGATTTTTTTTTTACAGTTAATTTGGACAATATATTACTAAATTCCTTTGTTTATATTTATATTGGAATAATAAATACAGTTCACTCTCACTATAATGAAACTTCTTCATATATCTTTTGTGCTCACTATAGTATATGTAGTAATAGAGAAGTTCATTATAGAGAGAAATTAACAATAATAAAAGAGGAGTTTGGTATTTCAAGTTATATGATTATAGTTTGTAATTAATAAAAATCCCTTATATACCAGTGTAATCTTTGCTCCAAATTTATTTTGTCATGTGGTTTATAAGTTTACAACTCATTAATATATATACACATTTCGCGAATACAATACACTACGAATATCCAAAAGCTTTCGAATAGGGGGTTAGTATTAGGGTCACGAATTACAGATTAAGACAGATGTATTTATGTTGATCGATTTTCCCCCTAATATATATATATACTGTAAATGAATAATAAATAATATTTTCTTTGTTCAATCAATAAACTCAAATTAATCTCATTTTTTTCTCTTTTTGCTAAAATTTTCTGAACCACAGTGCCTCGCATAAGCAAATTTTTTTTAAGAGTCAGAAGCGCGCTGCTTGATAAGCGCAAGTGCGAAGGACAGGTAAATTTCGATGCAGACTGTATGCGTGTGTGCACAAATTTTTTTTATCAACATTTTTTTTTATTTTATTTATTTTATTTTATTATTTTTGATTAAAAATGATCCTTAGGGAAGACGGTAATATAAAAATTGCGAATTTGTTATCTAATGAAGTTTTTTCTATTATAATTAATCAAGTATTTATTAATTCTTTTAAATTATTTCTACAGAAACATCAGATAATGAGTTACCTAATAATAAACCAAACATTCAAAATCCATACGACCTTCTTCTTGAAAGAATTAAAGCGCTGATACAAAGAATGTTAACTATTTTCGATTGGCTGAGATGGCCGTTTAATCGAGCTACAGAACAAAAACAACAAAAACCACAAAAACCAAAAGATGGTATTGAACTAGCAAAGCTTAAAATTTTTATTGGAACTTGGAATATGCATGGAAAAGTAATCAAATTTTATTATACGTTATTATTATTAATGAATCAATATTAAGTTTATTATTATTATTTTTTAAAGTTACCACCTCATCAACTTCAACCTTTTATACAACAAGTTCCTATTCGTGAAAGAGTTAATCCGAAAAATTCCCGGCATCCTTATTGTCTAAATGGTAAAGCTCAACATCCTTACCATATTTTAGTTATTGGAACACAAGAATGTCAACATAATATTAAAAATACTGTACTTTTTCCTTCAAAACATGAATGGGAGGCACGCTTGAAAGATTATTTAATAGATGAATATGTACTGATTAAGACAGAATCTATGGCGGCTATACATTTGGTAGATTAATAAATAATTCAAATATTCTTATGTTTTATAAAATCATTCATTAAATTAATTTCTTGATATCATATATATATATATATATAGAGCGTATTTGTATGGAAAAGATGTGAAAAATTGGTAAAAGGTTATTATTATTTTACATATTTATATCTCACAAAACAAACAATCATTATTAATATTAAATAATCATTCTTAGATTATCAACATGCTGAAGTGGCAACAGGGTTTGCAAATTTATTTGGTAATAAAGGCGGTGTTGGTATTTCATTATTATTTGGTGATACTTCATTTTGTTTTATAAATTGTCATTTAGCTGGTAAGAATTCAATTTTTATCAAATTAATTAGATTAATTTGCAATTTATTGAATCTTTAGTATAATTTTTTTGTGATGGAAATATATATAGCACACCAAAATAAAGTTAAACAACGAAATAATGATGTAAGGAAAATATCCAAAGAAATGAGACTAAAAGGTTTTAGACCTGAATATAAAGGTTTTTATAAAATATTATTTTATTAGTTAATTAATTTATTTTTTTGAATTAATTAATTTGATATATCAAAAACGTTTTTTTTTTGTTCATTTATCATAATCTTTAATTTGAGTCTTATTTCCTTATATAGTTTTTTTATTTTCATTTTTCTAGTTAACATCAATAATGTAACTGATCGTTTTGATCACACCTTTTGGTTTGGTGACATGAATTATCGTGTTGATTTGTCTAGAGAAAAAGCTGACGAATTAATTCTTAGACATGAACTTACCGTAAGGAAATAATAATAACAATAATATATATATGTTCATTATATATTTTTTATTAACTAAAAGTTATTTTATTAGAAACTGTTGGAGCATGATCAATTGAGTCGTGAAATGAAGAGTTTTTCTTATTTTGATGGTTTTCATGAAGATCGAATTTCATTTAATCCAACATTTAAATTTAATATTACACATCGAATTAGTCATAATTCTCATGAACAACTACCTTTAAAACGTCATGCTTCTGCACCTTCAGTAATCACGTTTGATCATACACAATATGACACAAGTCCAAAAAAACGTGTACCAAGTTGGACTGATAGAATCATTTGGAAAACGATGTTAGATGGTAAAAAGGTCATTCCTGTGAAATATACAAGTCATATGAATGTTATAGGATTTTCTGATCATCGTCCTGTGACTGGTTGTTATTTAGTTGATTTCGATTGGCAACAACCTTTTGATGATACTAGTAACCAAAAAAAACCAAAAAAAAGATTTTACCTCCGGTAATATTTTTTTTAAAAACCAACATTACCACATATAAATAAATATATGGGTCATGCTTGCAACAAAACTAGACAAAATAATATAAAAATCAAAAATCAAAATTGACTTTGAATTCCTTTAATTAATTTAATATTTTTCTTGTTTATTAATGTGTACAAATAGTTACCAAGTCATATCAGTTGTTAGATAGAATTACCGACTGGTTGACTTATAATGTAATAGACTTTATTTAATATTTAATATATCATATTTATTTTAAGGCGGGGAGTACATTTACGAGACCGATAGATTTACATAATTGATTAATAATACTGGTAATTCATAAATAAATAAATATCTTTGGGTCAAGCACCATAAATCACATGATTAAAAGGGACTGTCAAAAATTTAGATCCCCGTAATTTATTAGCGTTAACGTAATAGTAAGAAATCAACGGAATCAAATCCAGTGCAAACGTTCAATCTCTATTTCAGGGTTAATTGTTGATTTTTTTGGATTTTTTTTTTAAAAATGATTTAATGTCTTTTTGGTATTTTTATCTATAAAAAGGAATTTGCAGTTTCACGAAGTTTATTGCGTTGTTGTGATTACACTTCTATGTCATGATATAATCATGACGGGAAGGGATGAGAGAAGTCGACATGGTATGTTGATATTAATGTTGAGGAGATGTTGAAAATAAACTTTTGTTAAACTTGATTTTGGGGAAGCGAATGTTCATTTTTTTTTTTTTGTGTAAAATTTGACTTGCAGATCAATTTATTTTCTTCCCAAAGTCGTAAAACCATTCTGCTTTCAATGACACCTGACAATCTTCCATTTTTTTTTTCTCCAGTTAGTCTTTTAGCTTGTGCTTGATTTTTTCTGCTATCTTCTTCTATGTTGAAACTAACATGAATTTATTAATAATTATTATTATTTACAAGAATAAGAAAGGATCAATTTTTTTTTTGTCATGAAGACAAAAAAGGCATTATTGTTTTTATGTCTATTATACCGAGGTAAAATTGTTATATTTTAAAGAACTATTATCTTTTTGACCAATTAAGGAAAGGGATGTTAGAAAACAATTGTTTTTTTTATCAATTATCTTAGCAAACAATAAACCATTACTTTTCGGTTAACAAAGCTATTAATTTCTTTATGATTGAACTGTTGCTTTTTCGATCAATTAACAAAATAAATATTATGTCGATGTTTAAAATACTCGTGTTATAATGACTTTTAAAAGACAGCCCTAGTTGTCATTCTAATGCAAAATTGGGAAGGCGCAATGTTTAAAAAGAAAATATTGTCATCTCAACTGACCCTTTTAACTTTAACTCTCTAATTATTACATTTACTGTTACCTTTACTATTATTTGTTTCAAAACACATGTATTGATTGTTATCTTTATATTTTATAACCATCAAAAATATCACTATCATTATCATCGTCATCTTATTTTTTTAATTATTATCAAAAAAGACTTCAATTTTTACTTCCTTCTGTTACATTTTGAATTGCGGTTCCTCAGCAGGTCTATTAATAGAAAATCTACATACAGTAGTGCTAAAGGAAGTCAAATTTATAAGACATCATTTTCAAAGGATTTCCCACCAGTAATCAACTCATTTCGAAAATTCTATTGTCCTGTTTTTCGGAAGATACGTTTATGAAGATGACGAGGAATATGTATGTATGAGAAACACATGTGTTTATATACGTGTATTTTTTTTCCCCCAATAAAGAATGTATCTATTGTGTCAATATTAAGGTCACCTTGATCCAAACCACGAATGTCTATGAAAGTGATGACCTTACCACACATAACGCTAAATGTTGACGAAAACATGTTTGCAGAAGGTCAAGCATACGTTGTAATGAGCCGAGCCACTTCACTGGATAAGTTGCACATCTTGGGATTTGACTATTCCGAGCTAAAAGTTTCAAGAGCAGCCTTAGAAGAATATAAAGATTGGAAGTTGAGAATAACAATGGGTTGCAATCGTTGCAATCATTATAAATAATAGCACCAACAACAATAATAACAAATGTTATAAATAATAATACTGACAACAGCAACAATGATAATGGTCGCCTGTTCCCCCCTCCTTGATGATTGTGTAAAAAAAACGTATTTAAGTTTTGTAAAATTGAATTCACCCAATGAAATTTAAGATGTGCATGAGACATTCTGTTGTCTGTAAAACGTGAACTTGATACGTTAACGTTGATGTGGCTCACATCAACCGATCTAAAACATGTTACTATAAAAAAACTGACATTTGAATCTTTTAACTCCATAACGATTTTTGGAAATTTCTGTGATGATTATCATTACCGTTTAAAATATATAAACCAATAAAACCAGTCTAACCGAAGAATGTCCCAAAAAGTAAATCAGAGTTTCATGAGAATGAACTGATTTCTTAAGAATTAAAGAATAGGACAAGGACAACGACAATGACAATGACATATACAATGATAATGGAATTATCATTAGGATAAAATAATTTTTTGGGAACAAATTTTTTACTTTCGTTGGTTGTTTGATTTTAAGTCCAAGGAATTCATCATCATCATCCAACAGCACCAAAAAAAATTTTTAGAAAAAACACAAAAGTTGCCTCCATCACTAAAAGATTGAAGAGCATAGAATCAAGATTATTTCACAGTTTATCATCATCATCATCATTATCTACAACAAATTCACCATGAATGTCTTCGGTATTATTATCTTCTTCCTTGTCAACTTTCTCTTCACAAACACGTTTTCCTCCATTTATCAACAGCAACAACGGAAGCAACAGGTAGAAGTGGTAAAAAATCTTGATTATAATGATTAAATGTTGCCATTACTAATATCAACGATAAAAGGGTTTTCAACTGAAAATGTTAATAAACAAACATGAAGATGATGACCAAAATCTTTTATGAAAGAGAATGTTCAAATAAAGAAGGTTCTATATACGATTTTGATGAAATACGAAGATTGTTCCAAGAAATAGAACCAAGCTTGAAGAGGTTTTTGGCCAACTCTATTTAACAGCTCGGCCATTTGAACGTAATGAACAAATAATGGACTATATGAAAGAGATTAATGGTGTTCATATGTATCTTCTTGCTTCATTAAATAATACAAAAATTAACTCTTTTAAGTTCGACCTTTCATTCTATTTAGATTCGGTAGGTATAAGTAGGTACAAGTCTTGGAGCAATCGCAACATCAAGAGCAGCAGATCGTAAAAAGAAGAAAGTTGCAGATGAACATGAGAAATATGTAGAGAATGCACTTACAAAATATTCAAAAGTGCATTCATGTTAAATGTTGACGATTATCATAACATTCACATCCAGAGACAATCTGATACTACCACTATATCAAGCACAAAATCAGTATCCTTTGAATACTAAAACTTCATCTTATGGTGTAAATTGCCTTTTTTAGTTTACATAATAACTGATCGTCACCTTCCAAGAGGCTTTGTTACTTCTAGGAAACCATCTACAAACATTTTTTGCAATTACGTAATTGTGATTACACTAACTATACTAATTTGAATAATTGGATTCACGCGTGAACATAGTTATCTCAATCATTGTCTACAAAGGTGCCAATCTAAATGTTTGATATGTTGGACTATCTTCAAGTCGAAATCAAAAAAAAATGTCAGCACACACTAAAAGAAAAAGATTAAACGAAAATGAGTTTATCGAGAATAACGAAAATACAGTTGATGATGATTCGGATAACATTGAATCAGCAGCAACTATGGAGATTTTATTAGAACATGTAAAAAAAAAATTTTTTTTTTGGGTTGTAAATTTTGTTTTTATTAAATAAATTTGTTTGGTTTTTTCATACATCGTTCTTGTTTTGTCTTAATCATATATCTTAAATATTGGTTGTATTTACAATCATTTCGTTGAAATTCACTATATTAAGGTTATTTTGATTGTATCGAGAGGTATGATCAAGAGAAGAGTTGGGAAGAGAGTTATTCTTCAACCAAGTCGAAAAAGCATAATGGAAATTTGAAATGTTACACTAATTTTTTATATTGTGCAACGTAGCTTTACAATACACGGCAAACATTCTGGCAATAAAAAGTAAGTGATAAACTGGATTTGAATTAGATCTGAACTTGATTCCCAATTTAGAAAGGTAACAACTATACTGGCGAAGTTTCAGAAGCAATGAGTTCTGTATAACGTTTCATGTAACAACAAACTCTCACTATGCTAGTCAAAAACCAACCCTTTAAATACATTTTCGAGTAGTACAATTTAATTTATTAGACTATTTCAAAGGTTTGTCGCATGGTTGCTTCCAACTTATTAAATTCGAACCATTTGTTAACGAAACAACTGTTGGTGAAGTGATTGTTGACAATAGGGTTCCTAACCGTAATTATAACTCCATATTCGAATATTCGTAAATCTAAAATTACGAATTTCGAATATTATTTCGGATACTCGTAATTATTTTGAATGTCAGATACTTGCATAAATTCTAACAAATTATTTCTTGTTCTTTAATTGATAAAAGTTTCTTTTTGGACACCATCAATTTGATTGTTCCATTTCAAAAATTATAAATTATATACTGTATATCATCATACAAATCAAAAAAATCACCATCATTTTTTATCAGGTGTAAGTATATTATGACATTTTAAAAATGATTTATACGATTGAAGTATTAGGAAAAATTTCCTGCAAGTTTTGAAAGAATTACTTTTTAAATGAAAATGTTTTCTGGACAAATTGTGTAAAAATATATGTTATCTTTGAAAAATGTTTGTTATATATATAGTAGGATAATTTACAAATAAGTTTGTATTGTTTTTTATCAATCAATAAATCATTCATGAATTGTCACAATATTATCATAACAAATGCTTGAAACGATTATATACAAGTATCCAAAATAATTACAAGTATTTGAAAAAATTACAAGTATTTGAAACAATTACAAGTGCCTGAAATAATTACGATTTTTGGTTAGAAAGAAAAAATAAAAAATAAACATATTAATATGGAATCAAAGGTCCACCCGATTTGAGTGTATTTAATAAATAATAAATAATAATAATAATAATAACATTCACTTTTATCCGCCAATTAATAATCAATTTCAGTGACCCACAACTTCACACTAGGATCAGGTCTAAGAGTCATATTTGCTTTACTTGTAACTTTGAAACCTTTGACTTCATGGAACTGGAAATTTCTTAATAAATTGCACAAGATAAATTTTGCTTCATCTAATGCAAGCCTATTACCAATACATGATTTTGGCCCAGCTGAAAATGGCAGAAAATTGTAATGAGTAAGACCTTTAACCTTTTCTGTAAACCAACGTGATGGATTAAATTTTTCAACATCATCACCCCAAATTGATGCCAAATGGTGAATTTGATAAATTGGCACAAAAATTGGTGTGTCCTAAATTAATTTATTACTACTAGTAATATTATAAAGATAATAACAGGATTCATAAATAAAATAATACCTTTGGAATAAGATACTCATCAAACATGACATCTTCATTTGCTGTACGACCCACAAGTACAACTTTTATTATAACATAAAAAATATATATAAATATATAACAAATGCATTTATATTTATATAATAATCATAACAATATTTCTTCTTCTTCTTATTCATTATAATAATATACCTGGAGGGGCGATTCTAAGAGTTTCTTTGCAAACTGCATTTAAATATTCCATGGAATTGATTTGATCAAAATTTAGCTCAGAATCTTTATCAGGAAATTCTTTAACAATCTCTTCTCTGAGTTTGTCTTGAATTTCTTGATCTTTGGACAAATAATACAAAACCCAAGTCATCATAACACCAGTGGTCTCATGTCCTGCTATTAAAAATGTCATAACCTTGAAAATTTTTTTTTAGTTAAAAAATAATAATGATAATTATAAAAAAATCATTTCCTTCATTTTCTTTGTAATAACAACCACCTGATTTCTTATTTCTTCAAAACTCATTTGTTCATTGTTATCTATTTCCTGTCCATAACTAGCTTTCACCAAAACACTTATCAAATCATTGCCATCAAATTTACCTTTTTTCAATTCATCAAATTTATCTTGAACCAATTTCCTTGTAATTTTTTCAATTTCAATTGAAGCATTTTGGGTATCATGTTTTATTTTTAATGGCAGCAATTTAAATATGGGTAAAGCAACTGATAATAAATTAAATGCAAACCCATATTTGTGATCAAAAAGAATGCTTAATGAGTCAGCAAGACTTGATGGTTTTGTCAAAGAATTTATTTCAGAATCAAATGCTAAATAACAAATTATTATTAATTGTGTGAAGATTGATTTGATTAAACACACTGACTATTGATTTTAATTGCATTATTTTATTGTCTGTTCAATACTATATATAGAATTACTTACCAACTATGCCCATAATATCCAAAGATGCTCTTCCCATATAATGACCAACATCAATTATTGCACATTTTTTATCAATGTCATTATTAACATTTTGACTATTCTTTATTTCATCTTTCCATAGATCTTTCAATGTATTAGAAATCTTTGTAAATGTTGGAATCATATTCTAAATAAATAATATCAATATTAATATTAATGTAACTAGTCCCACAGACAAACCTGCTGTTAATGTAAAAATTTTTTATTTACTCTAACACTATGATTACTGAACAATGGATTCATTAATTTACGTTGTTTCTTGTGTACATCACCATCTACCAACAAAATACCATCTCCAATAATATTCTTTAAAAATTCTACAAGTTTCCTTCTTCTACCAAATTTAGTATATGCATCATTAACAAGTACTTTTTGAAGATTTTTTTCATCAAGAATATAAACCCTTGGTTCATTGAATAATCCATAACACTTATATACATTGCCATATTTTTCTGCCCAATGAACCCCACCCTTATTAAATTAAAATGTAAAAAAAGAGGTCAAATTTTTTATAAACATAATTATTTTATATATATAACAGGGCTGGCAAGCGTAAAGGGGTTAAAAACCTAATTTAGTAACAATCATCTTGACTAAACTTGACTAAACTTGACTTAGCATATGACTAAATAGTTTAGTCAGTTTAGCCAAGTGCTCATTTGGGTTACGCAGCCAGCCCTGATATATAAATCATGATCTCACCGTAGGTTTAATAATTTCCAAGAAATTTCCCAACAGAAAATGGTCAGGACGAGGACCAGGAATTTTAGATAAAGGAGATAAATATAATGGATAAATTATCCATTTATAAGTATAATAGCCGACAAGGAATGTCGCGACAACTAAATACACGGTGGTGCTTTCAATTATAGCCATTTTTTATTATTGTTGCTATTGTTGTTGTTGCGATTACTTTATAAAATAATAATAATTGATTATAATTATTGGATTAAATTAAATTTAAAATATTAAAAAGAAAAGAAATATTCGCTATTTATTTAAAAATTTTTTTGAGTTTTATCCACTGAGTAATCAAACTGCATCATATCAAATGGGATTATTGGTTTATTGACACGATTGCGCATATAAGATCAACCTTGAAATTTTTGTAATTAGAAACTCCGGTTGCACAAAATGAATATCCGGATATTAGTAATAATAATAATCGGTACTACCAAGGAGTATGTCAATTTCAAAACTATCGCCCCTATGAAAAATTACTATATAGTACTAGTGTTTATTAGTAAAAATAAACAAAACGCGAAATTCATCCATATATATAGTAACACCAACATTTACAAATAAACCTTAAACATATTAATATGGGAATTGGACTAGGAAAATCGACCCCTCAGACAAAAAATCTATTTTTAGTAACAATCCTTTTAAAATTGGTTACACATATGTTTTTAATATACAAAGAAAGTATTCCAAGCCCTATATCTCATTCCTCTACTAAGTAAACGAGATCCTATTTTTTCTCCAATTGTAATCCTTGTATAATAGATTAATATTAAGTAAGAAAACTCAAAATAAAAAAATCAGCTGAGAGGTTGATTTTCCTAGTCCAAATCCCATATATTTATGTAATTATGTATCTACTTACACTTTTGTCCCGATTTTTTTTAAATATGTTGCTTCAATTGCCCATCTTTGTGCTGAAATCTTTTTTTTTTTTTTAAAAAAAAGTATTTTAATCAGATTTTTAAAACATAATAATGAATTTGTAAATTTATTTACTTCCCATAACCAACGTGCCCATGCATATTTTGAATTAGATTTAGTTTTTATTAAACTTGGATTAATTCCTCCAAATAACAAACCCAAGTGAAAATGCCTATAATTCCTATTTGTTCTTTACTAACAATGATTGATAAGAAATATCCTACCAGTACAGATCAGATAACCTAGTAAAATAATTAAATAAATATCATAAATTTTGTTTCATTTAAATAAAACATTATAAATGATATTGAATACATAAATGTTGCTGTTATATTAATCTTGGTATATCTGCTATGACTTTTGTAGAAAAATATGGTATTGCTGACATTCCTGATGATATGTCACGCCAATAAACCACTTTCTCATAACCAAATGTTGAACCACTACCTAATGATTTCAATTGATTAAATATTTTTTTTAATATATTACCATAAATTACACAGAATGTAAGTCCCAAAATCATATATATGGTAATATCCTAAAAATAAATCTGGTTTTTATATAAAAAGATTCAAAACAATAATATAATAAAATATAATAATCTAATCGTTCTCTTACTTGTAAAGAATCTGACAGTGATAGACAATTTGGGAGCATTACAAATGGCATAACCAAACATAATTCTTGTGATGGAGCACCGATATATGTGAAGTTACTGACGGCTGCTGAAAGAAATGCACCAGGGACAAAACTTAATAACTCATCAATCACAAATCTTGTTTTGTTTCTATAAGCTTGTGATAGAGATCGTTTCAGCAATAATATAAAAACCAGGAAAATATTGGTGTTTGTCGTACTGGATCATTCAAAAACATATTTTTTATAAAATAAATCAATTCAAAAATCACATCCCAATGTATAGTTGAATATCTTTTAGTAGTCGAATGGATGAAATTATTATTTTATCTTTGATGATAATTTTGAATTTTTTGTAGTGGTGGTGGCAGTGGAGACGGAGGAAGAGCAGGAGAAAGATCGTGAGGACGACCTTATTTCTGTTTCCATTACTATTTTCATATGACATGATTCACTATAACTATCAATAAATGTATTTGTCTCACTAACATCATCTCAATTAATATTACTATTAGTCTTATTGTTTGCATATGATTTCCATGCTATTGCAAGATCTTCTAATGTATAATTTGGATTATTTTCAAATTTCACTCAACCAGACGCAATCTCCAACGTAAAATCATATGGACTTATTAAAAATTAATATTATTAATATTATTATAAATGAAAAATCAATAAAAAACAATAATTTGTTTATATATACATAGTTACCTCATTTCTGATGAGAATACTTGAAAAATAGCCGATTGCATTTTCACGTACTCTAGTGTATATGAGTCTACCATTTTAGATAACAGCATAAGATCATCAAATGTATTGAATGCTTGTGGCGAAGGTGAATGAATATCTGCTGCCACAGTTAATTCTTGTTCGTGCGCGACATTTTTTAAAAGTCACTGAATCTGAACCTGATGTCGGTTCATCCTAATTAATTGATATGCGCACAAAAAATTTACTTAGAAACTGTTGTTATTCTTATTCTCATTATTATTATTTGAAATACTTGCTAAAAAAGTATAGATGGTTCTGCTACAAGTTCCATTCCAATATTTACGCGTTTACACTGTCCCCCAGATATTCCACGTTTTTCTTCAATAAAAATAATAACGTTATAAATATACAGATACATAATTGATTAATAATATTCATCTACCTTCATTGCCTATAACTGATTCCATAACATTTGTTAATTCTAAAAATCGAATTGCCTCTATTTGTCGATAGACGCATTAACACGGCATGCTTTTTTATTAAAAATAAAAAAATTAAATCTTCATTCATAATAATAAATAATATAAATAATGATATTATTTGCCATTAAAATCTCGCGAACTGTTAATTCACAAAGCATTATATCTGCAAATAATGTTGTTTGACGGAATGTTTCCAAAGTTGTAAAAATATTGCGTCAAATTCGCTGCCATTAAGTCAAAAATGACGCAAGTAAAAATGCTTTAGAGGCTGATAAAATATAAAAACTCATAAAAAAAACTTATAAATATATATTCCAGGTCTTTTTTATATTTTCTTGTGCATCCCAATTTCTCCTTTGTTTCATCAGACAAGTTTTTCTTTTGCTGAATACAATTCAGTTCCCACACATTCATTTATTACTAAACTCAAGCATTACTTGTATTACACAGTGAATTTCGATATGACGGATGTCTAATAAAAATCTCGATTTTAACGAATTGAGGCTCAGAACTGGGCTGTATTTTTATAGTAATAGTAAATTTTCTTGATATAACGGATGTACTAATTAAATCTCGATTTAACGGATTTTCGAAAAATTTTCTAGTACTAATATATACTAATACTAATACTAATACTAAGTGGCTAAATCGAAATTCACTGTAATATTAATAAATAACGTGATACATGATCAGGGTAGTGTAAATAAAAATTTTTCGCAAAAAGCTTTTTATAATATCAATATTGATCGGTTAAGTTACTTTGCAATAATAAACTATCTTTATCTTGGTCGGTCCTTGCGGAGGAAAAGTATAGATAATTAACATTCTGATAAAATAAAACTCCCTGATAGAATTGTTATTTTTTATTAAACGTTAATAAGCTTTTAAAATAAATAAAATAAAAACGTTGGTTTTATTTTATTTTTTTTGTTTAAAGCACTTTGATAAAAGAAACAAGTGTAGTTCCAGTTCGTAAAAGGTAACAATTATGGAGTTATTTGCTTTGATTAGTAAACAAGGTTAGGATTAACGTTGGTTAACTAATGGGTGTTTACAGTGATTAGTAACGTGATTTGCTTTAGTGAACAAGCAAAGGTTAGGATAACAGTGGGTGTTAATGAAGTATTGTCCAAAGGTTAATCAGAAATACTGGTAGTGTTGTTGTAATCGTAAATGTAAGGCTGTTAAACAAAGCTGCTTAAGTTGTTTTGCAAGTAAACCAAAGCGATTTTGCAATCGATCAATAAATCGAAACCCTTGAGCTTTGTAAAAGGTCATCTTTATTTATCTGGTACCATCAAATGTACCCACAAATTCGTCGTAAACTAATTAATTGGCAAGCACCAAATTATTGCGAGTTGCCTGCATAATCAGCCATACTTGTTAAATAATCAGTATTAACTGAAATGATACCTTGCAATATAACTATTTAACAAGAATCAAAAAACTGCGAAAAATTTATTATTTAGCTTTAAGAAATAAAATAAAGATAAATTAAAAAGACAAATAATTATAACAAATAATTTAGGAGATTAAAATTAGTCATTCATCAATTCTTTTTTTTTAATTATTAGGACCTAACGCAATTAAAAATATTGTTAGTAATAATTAATGGATAGTAAAGTTCCAATTAATTAATTAAAAATGAAATTTTTATTTACCTTCAACATCCTAGAGGAGAGAGTTAAAATCAAGACTATTTAACGAACTATCATTACTTGTATAAATTTTCAAGCTTTTTGATTTAGCAATCTCTTCATCTAGTATCCTACTTTTATGATATGCACCTGGATGTGATTCGTGTACTTGTTGCGAATCACTATCACCATCACTACTAGTAGTATTATTATTATTATCATTATTATTTTTAAAAACTTCATCACGTTTATCATAAGCAAATATCAAAAGCTCTCTACTAGTTGGTCTTTTTAATGGATCCACATCCCAACACCTCTGCATCATTTGCGCATAATCATCAGGCATTCCAGGCAATATTGGTGGTCGTAAACCTTCCACACATATATCAAAAATTAAACGATGATTGTGAGCTCTATTGTCAAATGGTGGATGACCTGCAAATATTTCCCACATTAACATCCCAACACTATAGATA
>CAUDNR010001055.1:4106-20462 GCA_958430865.1 Entrophospora sp. SA101
GTGGTCCTAAATTTTGAATTGGACCTGATAATAAAATTTAACTATGTTTATTTTTTTATTGTTCATAAAAGAAAAAAAAAATTACGATAACAGATATTTCAATCACAATTAATTGAATTATGGTGCTACAACTTGATACAGAGATCAGGCGGAACTCCAGCTATTGATGCAAACAATTTAAAGTACAAGCAAATATGAAGAGAATATATGATAGTAGTGGTGTTTAAAATAGCTTTAATTGTCGGAGCAAATAATTTGTTTTTTAAAAAAAAATTTTTCATTTTTATAAAAATAGATCACCAATAAAATTATAAAACTGCGGTTAAACTTGGGTTTGAACTGCGGTTCAGATCGCGGTGGCAAACCGCCGGTCGGTGCGGCTCACTAGCCAAACTGGCAGTTTATAAACCGAATCGAACCGTTCCCATCCCTACATTAGACCTTTATTTAGTAGAAATTAATGAAAATTATCCCAAGTACAAAGTGGGAGGATTATCCCAGATTGGGAGAATAATCCTAACTTGAGAGAATAATCCCAAACTGGGAGAAACATCCCAAATTGGGACACTAATTATTCAACATGTATATAAGGAATGAGAATTCACTGCAATCAAAGAATAACTTTGTAACAAATTAACTTAATAATAAGTTAATACAGTTCACTCTCTCTATAACGGCCCACCTGATTTGGCAAAAAAAGGCCGTTATAGAGAGTTTGCAGATCATAGTCATGTGATAAATTATAATGCGATACAATATATTTTGGGAGTTGTTATTCGCACCCCTCCCGTGACTAAGTGTATTAATGTGACCAATGAATGGCTTTAAATGTGATGATTTTATTGGTTCATCTTTGTCTTAGTCACGGGAGGGGTACGAATAACAAAAATGGGAGGTGCGAATAACAATTCTCTTTTTTTATTATTTAATTAAAAAATTTTACTTACTGTATTTGTTTAAAATTAAATTCATTATTTTCGTTAACAAAATATCTCGATCTCCAATCGATCCCTTCTATTTCTCTAAGCTTAGCCTCATTGCGTTGATTATCTTCAATCAATGTTTTTTCATCTGTAGCAAGATCCAAATTTCTCCCTATCAAAGCACTTGTAACTTTTGACCATAACCTAGAATAAACAATTTCATTAATGAATCATAATCTGGAACCAGGAAGGAGGATGAATATATTATTTCTATTTTTAACTTTACCATATTCTTTAAATACTTTAAATACTTTAAATACATAAAAATTATATATATTTGTTGTAATTATCATTATAATCTTTTATTATTATTAATTAATATCAAAATAGACAAGATTTTATATAAAGAAAAAATCAAAAACTTTTTTTTTTAATTCATTTGTTCATTAATTTTTGATATATATGTATATATTGGTTATTATATTATATATATATATATATTCTCAACAACAACACACATATATAAATAAAGATAATAATACCAAAAAAAAAATTTATTATTTCAGATTTACCTATTAATATAAATAAATCATTAGATGCTGAGAAATCTCATATTTTATAAATAGATAAAAAAACAATAAATTGTTATACATAAAGAATAAGTTAGGCAAGTTATTGTAGATTGAGTAGATTGAGTAGATTAAACGAACTGGATAGATTGACAAATTGAATGATGATCGATTGATTGAACAAGTTAGACATAAATCTGATATATTGAATTGTGTGCATATTGACTGAATGTGCTATATAGTTGAAAAGGATAGATTCATCTGTCGATTCTTAATAATTTAAGAATAATTAATTAAATTTATTTTTTAAAAAAAATTTGGCTTTTTTTTCATGTGTACAAATAAAAGTATGAAATCAAAAGAGAGAGGTATGTAGATAGATAAATAGATAGGTAGATAGAAGATATGTAGGTAGGCAGGTAGGCAGGTAGGCAGGTAGGTAGGCAGGCAGGCAGGTAGGTGCAGAGGTCTATTGCTCCAATTGGAATCCAACTCCAAATTTCGATGTATTCTAAATTTTTTTTTATTCAAAAAAAATATTAATTAATATAATTAACTATGGTAGGATTATTTATTATTATTAGTTATAAACAAACAAACCTTCATGTGTTCAATATCACCAGTGACAAGAAAACTAAATCCAGGGACAATCTTTTGTTCTATCACCGCACTTACACGACCAGTCGTATCTACCTATAATTTAGTTGAATCATATGTATGGTAGTAGCGTTAGTTGTCGATTCACCATAAAATTGTGACAAAAATTTTATTAGTGATAGCAGCAAATCGATTGTTCGAAAATAAAATTTTTTACCTGTCCTCTAAACGTTGCGGCTCTAAAATCGAATTTTCCACCCTTGAAAACAAATTCGAACAATTAGCAACGGCTTTGGATGGCTGCTGGACAAAGCGAGTGAGAGTGAGAGAGACTAACACCAGAGATGATGATCAGCTACATACTACTGTACACACAGCTTCTCTTCGACCAGCTGCTAAAATAATCTGAAGTTCAGTTCCAAAATCCACTTTTTCATTAATTTTTTGATAGTAAGAAGCCTGTAGAGCACCAACTTCCTGCCATTGGACTGTTGTGACGTAATCATTTCCGCTGTATTTTAAAACCAATGATTTCGATGTTTCTTCGATGTCGGGCGTCGGCTTCTGATATACCGTTTCAACTCCCATGGCAAGTTTTTGCGTTACAGATTGAAAATAACTCATAACAAAAATACCAGTTTGTTCCACTGGTGATGGGTTAATAGTTTTACAATTGACGGAATAATCTGAACCCTGATAATCTTGTTCAAGTTGAAGCATCGAATGCCCTGGTGTAGGCGATACCTTTATAATAATATTTATTATTGTTAGTTAAAAGAAGATTTATATATTAATTTATATTTTATATTATTATATTGAAATTCCCTTATATTTTAGATAGATATTTTCTCACATGAGCTTGTATTTTTGTCACATTGTTTGCATTCCATCACTCGCTTTGTCCAGCAGCCATCCAAAGCCGTTGCTAATTGTTCGAATTTGTTTTCAAGGGTGGAAAATTCGATTTTAGAGCCGCAACGTTTAGAGGACAGGTAAAAAATTTTATTTTCGAACAATCGATTTGCTGCTATCACTAATAAAATTTTTGTCACAATTTTATGGTGAATCGACAACTAACGCTACTACCATACATATGATTCAACTAAATTATAGGTAGATACGACTGGTCGTGTAAGTGCGGTGATAGAACAAAAGATTGTCCCTGGATTTAGTTTTCTTGTCACTGGTGATATTGAAC
This sequence comes from Entrophospora sp. SA101, assembly GCA_958430865.1. NCBI lineage: Eukaryota > Fungi > Glomeromycota > Glomeromycetes > Entrophosporales > Entrophosporaceae > Entrophospora > Entrophospora sp. SA101. Next base: position 7,394 of record CAUDNR010001055.1, read on the forward strand.
ACATGAGCTTGTATTTTTGTCACATTGTTTGCATTCCATGCATAATTCATACGCGCTGTTAAACTACCATCTGTATCAATTGTACCATGAAGAAATGACTAACATTACATACACACATAGATTTTATTGAAAATTTGAAAAATTATTAAATTATTAAATCAAATAATTAAAATTAAAAATAATTGATACTAACTTTCGCACCGATAAAAGCAGCACCAAAATTATACAATGGAGGAGTTACCGTGGAACCCATAGAAAATGAATGTGTGACTTGCATGTTTTGTGATAAGACTTTAGTAAGGTCGACTCTAGCACCATCGAATAAATGATTCGTAAGGAATGTCGCTGCAGTGGTAAAAAAATTAAAAGAAACAAAGACCATATGTTTGGAAAAGCTCTTAGTCAATGAATACGCGTATAATCAATCCTTTTAAAACCCTGGACGCGATCTTTACATATTTAATGATTACCAATGATTTTAACCACAGGCTTTTTGCTTAAATTTATGTATATACACACACACACACGCACGCACACATATACAAATTTTTGTCTCTCGCCTTTTCTTCGATCGATTATATATAATTCATACCTTTAACCTCGCGATGTAGATTTTCAAAAGTGCCCGGATTGGGCAAATTTAGTTTCTTTCGATAATCTGATATGTTTTTAAATAAGGAAACAAACCCCCATGATGATGGTGTAGTAGTAGAATCAGGAGTATTAGGAGTTATCGTTGAAGTTGAAACTTTTTCACCCAAGCCGGTCATGTTTTTTAAACTTTAAAATTATTCTTCTAAATTATTCTTCTAAAGAAAAAAAAAATTTAAAATCAATTTTATTTCAAATCTAAAAAAATTTTTTGTGTGCAACTATGTGTATTTTAATATTGTGAAAATTTACAGACAAAAAATCATTCAGGTAAAAATATTTTTTAATTTAGGATTTATATTCTCCATTTTTTTTCCCATTCTTTTCATTCTTCCATCGTTCTCTACATACTTTAATTCAATTATTATTATTATTAAAAAGATGCCAAGAGAGATAACATTGGAAACAGCAGTAGAAACAGCAGCATTAACATTATTAGAATTTGTATCACCTGATCTAGCAGCATTAGCAACTACAGCATCTTCCTCCTCCTCCTCCTCTTTACCATTGAGAAACAAAATAAATGACGGCAATGATGAAAGTTCGACAGAGTTACAAAACAGTTTAAATGATTCAATACCTTTTTTATCTGAAGGTTTTCTAGTGAGCTGGTTGCCAATTATAAATCAAATAGAAAGTAAATTAAAGGAATTGATGTGAGCATATTAATTAATCGATTGTATTATTATTAGGTATTATTAATAATGATGATGATATTTGTAATTTCAGGGAGAGACAAAAATTATTATTGGAAGAAATAAAATTAACAAACACCAAATTAGAAAATCAAGATCATTATGAATACATTGCATTAAGTGTTTGTTTTCATTCATTCATTCCTTTTGAGTGTATAATATATATATAAGAATTGTTTCTAAATCAAAAAATTTTTTATGAAAAAAAAGTTTTCCAAATTACCAAAATATCTTTCAAAACTTCAATCCATACGTAAAACCATGATTACAATTTCATCATCAACTAAAATTCTAAAACACAGAGCTAATCAATTGAAACTTATCAAACAATACCAATTAAATCAATTTGCTAAAATTCATGAACGCGAAAGAAATTTTGATCAAACAGTTTTAGCAGCAAAAGTTGTTAATCCAAATCAACTTTTACAACAACAACAACAATCAAAATCAGACAACATAACTGATTTGACAAGTAATAATTTTAATATCAGTGACATTGATAATAGTAGTGTTAGTGTTAGTAGTAGTAGCATTAGCAGCAGTGGCGTGAAACCTAAAAGTAAAAAGAATAAAAAGGAAAAAAAGGAAAAAAAGGAAAAAATGATTCCAAGGAGAGAAATTGATTTTGGTTCATCATCATCCTTCAGTATCGATGAGAATAATTAATCAGTTAATTGTCTATTTATTTAAAGATTTGGTGTTGTTAATTCATGTAATTAGTATAATCATCAAATAAAATACAATGATATTGTTATTATTAAAAATGAGAATATTATATGGTGGTGAAATGGAAAGATATAAATTGAAAAATTTATAATTCATATAGATGATCTAATAAATAAAACAGCAAAGTTAAATAATGGATCTAAAAGAAATGGAAGAAAAAGAAATGGATCTGATATTAACAATATAAATAACATTCTATTAGTTGTTGAATCACCTCAAAATCCTGTTATACCTCTTTGGGGACTATCTTTACATAAAATCAGTAAGATTATAAAATGCAGATTTTCTTTGTTAAAGAATTGTTGGTTATTTTCGAAAAACACTTTTTTCAAGACAAAATCAAAGCAGCAATCACATTGCTATTGATAATATCATTTATTGTTTGGTTAGCAGTTAACGAACACATAATTTACCATCTGCTATGATATCTGTTGTCACAATAAAATAGTGAACATTCAATAAAAAATTTCTTTTTAACAAAAACACAAAAGTTTTAAATTTACTTTTATTCTTTCTGGTAGCAATATTTTTCTTTTTCTATAAAACCTGTGTGTTGAGTAGTTATTGCTACTTTTTTAACTTTTTGGTAAATAACACTTTTGATGGTTCTTTGACACTTTTCACATTTTAACTTTTGGGATAAAAACTGTGTATAGAATAAATTGAATTTGGAAGTGAGTTAACATTAAAAAAAAATAATATTTTAGTTGTCTTTTACAAAAGAAACTTCCTGGTATATTAAGCAAACTTTTATTATTGCCCAATTCCAAATCCCGGTGGTAGTCATCCCAAATTCGTCCCAAAGTCCCAATTCCAGTTCCAAAGTTCCAAATATTATTTATTCTTAATATTAACAAAAATTTATTTAATTCTCTATGTACTCTATTTAAAAAGCATCAACATCAAAATTAATATCACATGCTCAATAAACTCTTAATATTTCTATATCTAAACATTAAGTATTTTCCCCACCTATATCCAAAGGTTCATCACTATCATCAATATCGGATTCAATCAAGTTGTCATCATAATCTTCATTTCATTATCATTAATCATAACATTTGCTATTTCATCAAATGTATTAGATCTTTTGATACTTTTGTTTCAATTAGTAATCAGAAGAGTGTGAATTTTTGCCACACTTTCTAAATGTGCTACATTAATTTTAATATAAATGTAATATAAGCAAAGAGGATTAAAATCATTATAAGAATCATAAATGTAACTTCCCATGTACAAAAGTGGTTATGGCAATAATTATTGATCCTCAACATTCTTATATAAAATAACTATATATCAATATGCTAGAGTTCAAATAATTATGGAAATAATTTTGGCAACTATTAAAGTTAATTATGGCAACTATGAGAGACTAATTATGGCATTACAGATACAGTGATGATCACTTATTAAGAATGGCGAACAATTAATTATAGAATAGAAAAAAAATGTTCACACAGGCCTCATTGTGTGGAGTGATGGCAGCTAATTCTAAAGCTAAAACACAAATGAAATCTTGATTCACAAGAATTCAACCAATTTCTAACATTATCTCTATTTTTATATAATGATGTTTGTGTATATAAAATATCAGCACTGGTTGCACCACCAAATTAATTCCCAAATTAAAAAATATTAGTTATTTGATTATTAAGACTGCCAAATAAAAATTGATTTTTACTTACTGTACAGTAAAGAATTTGATGATGTATGCTTTTCTGTAACATTCAATTCTTTAAATCAAAAAAAATATTTGATGTAAATATTACTTGCATCATGAGCATCCTGGATACGATGGTGAGTATTGGACAACAATTTAAAAGAAAAAAAAAATAAGCTCTTTTTTTCTAACTGTCATATTATTCCAGCTTTAAACTCATACTTGAAGGAGAATACAGTATAGTCCATACTGAGTTTTTAATCTTCACAAAGACATTATCATTTCCTCGCCCCCTTTTTTAGACGATTGGAGTTTTCTTGACCTCACTTGATCTCGTAGATTTTTGTAGGAAGCAAAAAAACTGAATTCCAACAATTTAATAGCTTTAAAAGAAAAGGTGATGTACTTGTATATTTATTTGTAATAGGGGCTCCAGTCTATTCTTGTCTGGACTAGGAGTATTTGCTCTCATTCCAGCCTGAGTGATGGTGCTGGCAGCTTCAGTCTATTCTTGTCTGGACTAGGAGTATCAGCTCTTATCATGGCCTCACCATTGCGATTTACTTTTTTTTTTTTTAATGGTTAAACCTTTTACTTGTATTATAAAAACTAGACACTAATTTTTCTTCATATATCTATGGTAAAAAAACAACATGGAAACAAAAATTTACAGCCTTATTGGGAAGAAATAATTTATGAGTGGAGAAAGGTTTTATTATCATTTATTTTATGAAATTGTCATACAAATAATAATGGATCTCTTTATCATTGATTTCAAACATGAACAACACTGATCTTGTAACAGATGGCAGTAAAATGAGTACATCTCATTGGTAGTACTAATCTATATCATGAAGCTGCAGAGAACAATGCCCAAGAAATTATATCTGAAGGCTTTTCCAATGTTTTTGTCAAGCATCCTCTTGAGAATGATTCTATAAATAAACTCAAAAGAAAATCTCAAAAACAAGCCCACCTGCTAAGAAAACACACATCCTGGAATGGAAGTTTTTGAATGATGAAAAAGCCATCGCTGATGTATGTGGCTGCAAGCTTTCTAACTCCATATCTGATTATTTAAACTGCCAAAAATAACTAGAATTTATGTATACTGTACAGGAATGGATTATTGAAAATCACAGTATAACAAAATCGTTTTTAGACTTTATGAATATGGCCATCTCTTTGGCTAATGAAGGTAAATAGCATATGCTGCTCACCCATCAGGAATATTGTTAATTATTTTTTTAACTTTCTTTTGATGTAGACACTTCACAGAGATAGTCAAATATAAGATCACTAAATTCAATTTTTTATGGAAGAGAATCCCATATGAACAAGACTTGATATCCCGCCATCCATTAGAAAGCAAGCTTTTGGCCAGATGAAAATTTTATATCAAAAAAATAATCTAAATAAAATTATTAAAGGCTTCAGAGAAAGTGATAAAGACACTCAATAGAACAGTCATATTATAAACTTAAAGTGAAATTAGATGATCCTGGTAAAAAATTGTTAAGAAAATGCCAGAATGTGTGGAAACATCTGTAGGTTAATTTCTTCACTTGTATTTGTTGTTAGTGATCTAAGCAATTCCCAAATTTAAATATATTAAAACTCAATAGTTGTGAGAATTGGAAGACTTCATTTGATGACAATCGAACAGTAGAAGATATTTGTGTTCATGAATTATTGCATCCACTTTTAAAGCCATTCTTCACTATTGAGCAAGGACATGATATAAACTGGTAAAAATATTAATGGTCAATTTATGTTGTGTTGGACATTTAAAATTCATTATTTTAATGACACCTGTTTATTTTACTACAGGGCTAACAAAGATGTCTGTGTCAAGTGCTGAACGAAAATGTAATGAAGAAGGTGATGGTCATAAGCTTGATTTCATGATCTCTGTAGACATAAATGGTGACGCTGATAAATTTGAAACATTATATGGATTATTTAAGTCTCCAATAAAGCTAATACCTATTTAGCGAATGTAGATTTAATGAATGATTCCCTTAATAAACTATATACTAAATATATTACTGAACTTGACATGGCAGTTTTAGTATACATTGTTTTGGTATGGTATTTTTAACCTTAACATTCTTTTTTTTTATGGATGTGTTTATCTGATATTTCTGAAATTTTTTTACTGGCAGGCCACAATTTAAGGATATACGGAATGGATTTAACTTATGATGGTTTTTACAGAATGTACATGTCAGGTGAATTTGAGTTGCCAAGATCCAATATTAGTTGTTCATTAGTTGAATATGCATTGTGTGAAATTGAAAATCTAAGGATAGATATTATTATGTCAAAATGGCTTTTTTAAAGTAAATATTAATTAACAATTACAGTTATTTGTTGAAGAGCATATAAGCAGAATACTGCCTTATTTATCAACAACTGATAATTATCATACATCAACAAAGAAACAATGCATGACTCGACCAACTATTCCTACACCAAAAAAGAAGATTTTTTCCCATTTCAGTAATACCACAAGTACTTTTATAAGACTTCTAAATTTTTTGTAATTACCAGGTTATGTTACAATAATTATTGGAATTTGTCAGGTGAATTTGAGTTGCCAAGATCCAATATTAGTTGTTCATTAGTTGAATATGCATTGTGTGAAATTGAAAATCTAAGGATAGATATTATTATGTCAAAATGGCTTTTTTAAAGTAAATATTAATTAACAATTACAGTTATTTGTTGAAGAGCATATAAGCAGAATACTGCCTTATTTATCAACAACTGATAATTATCATACATCAACAAAGAAACAATGCATGACTCGACCAACTATTCCTACACCAAAAAAGAAGATTTTTTCCCATTTCAGTAATACCACAAGTACTTTTATAAGACTTCTAAATTTTTTGTAATTACCAGGTTATGTTACAATAATTATTGGAATTATGGAATTATATACAAAAATCAAGATGTTATTTATATACAATATATGTATATTTAAATAATTTGCTTTTCTCCAAGATAATGTGATTTTATCATTAATAGAATAAAAAAAAACAGCATTTATGCTTTAATTTGAGGCATCTGAAAATTTTTGACAATTGAATTTTATTTAACTAAGGTAGACAGATGTGTATGTGGATATATGTATATTATATTGATATAGTTGTATTTATTGTATTAATTTTGTTGCTGTTGTTACTACTATAGACGTCCAAATATTCTTTGTTTATATAGACGTTTCTGTCAAGAAAACCATGTATTTCTGATTCTTGAATATGGAGCTATGGAGAAATTTATAAACATCTTAGAAAGTGTACCAGATTTACCAAAAAGTATGTGTCAAGGGTTTGTAATTCCTCCTATTACTGTATTAGTTGTGAACAAAAGATACTAATTCAATCAGTCAATATGTTATTGTGAATTAGTAATATATCACTCAGGTGGCACATGCTTTAATTTATCTTCACCATAAAAAAATAATCCGTCGAGATATTAAGCCTGAAAATCTTTTATTGGGTCTAAACAATGATCTTAAAATAGCTGACTTTGGTTGGTCAGTACATGCTCCTGGTCAAAGGTAGAAGATGGATTTAATTATAATTATTGTTATAAAAATGTCTAATTATTTATTGTCAATTATAATAATATATCTATCACTATAAAAAAATATATAATAAGGCATAGAACACTTTGTGGCTTGTTGTTGTATTATCTTCACCAGAGATGGTTGATAGTCTAATTCATGGTTCAAGGGCTGACTTGTGGAATCTCGGAGTTTTATGTTATGAACTGTTGTTTGGTACAGTTCCATTTTCAGGACCAGGTGGTTGCAAAGGTACACACAAAAGAATAGTGAGAGTGGAATATTCAATGCATGATCATATATCAGAAGATGCCAAACATTTTATTAAATTGGTAACTTCTATCTTTACTGCCATACTAATTATTTTCAATATTTACAAAATAAATCATCTCCTCTCTAAATATTTTTATTACCTCTAAAGAAAAAAATAGCTACTTCAAAAAATCCTGATCAACGATTATCCTTGGAAGAAGTTTTGAAACATCCTTGGATTTTAAAGCAATTAATAATTATAATAATTATAACTATACCTATATTATTAATATTAGAAGGAAAGAAAGTAGAAACAGAAAATAAAGAAAAAAACTTCATCAGATTTCTGTTCATAATAAATCTTCATAAAAAAAGATTCTTCTTTCAGTGCTTTATTTTCATTCTTCTGAGAAGAAAAGTAAAGCAATAATCCTCAATAATTGTGCATTAAATATAATCATCATTTGAAGTATATAATTTTTTTAAAAAAAAGAATAAATTATTAAATTTTATTTTTATTTCAATATTTAATTAAACCAATCCGATTGCAAACTATATATAAATAAAATCTTTAAGGAATTATTAATGTTATTATAATCCTTTCAATTTTTTAAAAAATCTTTCGTCATTTGGTCAAATTATATTTCAATAAAAATAAAATTAAATATTATTCCAAAAGTATTAATTCTAAATTGAAAATTTTTTTTTATATTTGTGGGTTGGTGTTACGTCAGAATCAGCATGCAAAAGATACTCCAATTTTCTAGTAATAGTGAAAAATTTTACACTCCATATCTTTTTCTCAACGGATTCCAGATAGTATATGCTCTAATAATGCTAAAAAATGAACAACGCAGTGATTGATCGTAAAATTATCAAAAATCTGTCCTTATTATTTAACAGCACGTTTTCTCTTTTACCTCAACTAAAGAACATCTATATAATAATGGTAAATAATAGATCGTTACAATAGATATGATGATTTTATGATAACTACTTCTGTCCTCTAAAAATATATCCTTGCATAAACTTGAAATTCGTTCTAAATTTCTTTCCTTCCGATATAAATTATTTTTAAATTGCGTAATGATCTTCAAGCCAATAATATTATGATTTCTAATTCGTAACCACGTGATTCAAGCGATGACGTAACGTGATTTTTAACAAATTTTTTTTTTATTGGTATTTCATAGTTTCTATAACAGTAAATTTTATATTAATATTGATTTTCATTATTGAGCTTTATATATTTATCCCATGAATTCAGTCCATCAATATTTAAAGTATTATCATCTAGTTCATTTAAATCTTTTTTGGCTATAAAATGTCAGAATTTACATTAATTATTTTTTATCTACGAGTTGCCACAAGCTTCAATATCACATGCTTGTTTCTTTTGTCTTTATTTATAATATTCAGTGTAGAGACTTTTTTTAATTCAGGGTTATCATTAATAGTAGTCGTAGTTTCATTAATGGGTTGAAATGTACTTCTAGTTACAGGACGTTTTGTAGTGACATTCCTAACTGCTGTACTTTTACGAGGCATATTTGATAAAGATAAAGAAAATAAATATATAATGATACTTTGAATTTGTTTATTTGTTTATTATAAATCAAAGATCTTACTTTAATATTAATAAACTATAATGCAAAGTTTATAAGTTTTTTAATTTTCTATGTCCTACAAAAATTTAGCTTTTTTAATTTAATAATAAATGCGTAAAATAATTTAATAATAACATTTACAATTTACTAGTGATTCTTTTTAAAATAAAAACTTTTTTTTTCATAAAACATGTTTCTAAAACAGACTAGAACTGACAAACAACAACAAGTATCTGATTTCCGTTTGCGTAAACCCAAATGCATATGAGTAAAAGATCTAAGTGATGCGACCTCTTCATCTGCAAATACCAATATTGGTTCTTTGTTGCCTAGTTTAGCATCAAGTTCTTTAACTATACAAGAGCAAGCTCAAGATATATATGAAGAAAATGAGATCCTGTCACTACAATCGGAACTAAGTGAGGACTTTCCTATAAACGGTGGAAATGATTTTTATGACAATATTTCTAGTGAAAATCAAAATACAAATAGAACAAATCAAGAGTTTGATGAGCAAGTGTATGATGGAAATGAGAAGCAAAATTACTACTCTGGAGATACAGGGCCATATTTTCCAAACTTTACTATATTTTTGTTATTTTTATGGGTTACAAAACATCAAATAGGTATATGACTAATTTTACACTGCTTGGAAGCAAATTACATAATTTATTTAATTTATTTTTAAATCAGGTTTAGAAGCATACAAAGATTTTGCAAATATTTGTCAAACATCATAAATTCAATTCATGTGATGTTCCGTTCTCACTTACAACCATTAAGAAGTACCATAATGGTCTACCACTCCTTCCATTTAAAGGCCACGCTGTTACCCTCAACAATCGCAACATGCCATCCACTTTTAAATCCGTTGGTCAAACTTTAATTTTTCCTTTAAAAAACATTCTTCATTGTGTACTATCAAATCCACAGTTGTGTAAGAACATGTATTTTGGCCCAGGTATACACAGTGAAAACGGGCATGAATTATGGCATGGAGACCTTTGGCAAAAATCACCATTATTTGGTGGGAAAAATATCAAATTAAATCATGGTAAATATATTTAGTCAAAATAAAATTTACCAATTAATTCTTTATTTATTTTATAATTATTATTAATATGAATATGAATATGAATATAGTGGTTTACAGTCTTGGTGATTTCATCATGTATTATGACACACATGCAAACAACAAAACATACTATAGTAGAATCATATTGATACCACACATTGATGATTCCCAAGATATTTATATTAAAATTGAGTGTATTCTTGAATTTAATTCATTACCTTCAGTGCTAAAATCCAAGCAGAGAAAAGTTGCTTCTTGTAATGGACATCTGTGGATGACAGATAAAACATTAATTATTAACTCTATAAATATTAAGTCTAAAGTATATATGGTTAATGGATATTAGCAAACCCACAAACTATCAATATTCTATTGATGAAATTGTATATAAAATAAATGGGCAATGGACTAAAAGACCAATTGATTTATGACATCATCATCCTATTGAGTATGTCACCATTCAAGATCCTCCACATGGTCTGCCAGTACTTAAATTTTTTCTAGACATTTATATTGACAAGTTTGGTCCATTTCGTAATGCATATCATGCCATTGGTGGCATTTATTTACAGATTGGCAATATGAAACAAGTTCTTCATCAAAAGCTCAAAAACCATTTTCTTCTTGGGTTTATTCCTTTCACAGCCACAAGTGATAAAGTACTTCAACCCCTTATTGATGATATTCAAGAACTTGAACATGGGTATAAACTGAAAATTAATAATCAACATGTATGGGTTACAGGTGGATTGGGAGTATTACTAGTGATTTACCAGAAGGTAATGAACAGGCAGGAATAAAAAACCACAATGCACATTATGGATGCCATAACTGTATGATTCACCATAATAATTTACATGATATTACTTTTGACATTTCAAAACATGGGCGGTACCATCATAAGACTACATTGCAGTTTGCTGCTATGAATGATGCTCAGACTCAAATTGAACAGGATTTCCTTGCAACAGAATATGGTATCTGAGAGAAACCTCCTATCTTTGATAAAATTATACATGATCGTCATATTCAATGCCCACATGATGCATTTCATTGTATGGGTGGTCTAGCTAAAGAAATGCTTCAAAAAACTTTTGGAATATTATCTACAACAGGGGGAAGATGAATTTTTGAAAATTTGGCACAACTTTGAATTTCCTTCAACTTGGGCCCGTCAACAAAATCCAATTACCCATTTAGGTTCATACTTCTTTTCTGATTATCTTCATCTAAGTATGATAATGCCATTTCTTATTAATCGAGCAATATCTACTACCATGTTAAATAAGGCATTCATTGAACATTTGATCACATCATGTGCCACTACAAAAAAACATACAGTAGATCAATTGTTAAGTTTATGTGTATCTTTTTCTAAAATGGCATTTCTAGTATTTCGCAAAGAACTTTCTGAGACTGATTATAATAATCTGCAACAAAGTATAATGGCATGGGCTGTACAGGTTACAAAAGTAAGTCACATGCACAAAAAACTACATAATCAATAGCAAAATAGGATTTTACTGAACACATGATAATGACTAAGTTTGCATGTAATGTTTTTTATTTCTACTAATGTGTCTTTTTTTGTGAATTTAGATTTTTCCTAGTGTTTACTTGACTACCAAATTTTCATATTCTACACCATTTTATTATGCATGTAAATAACTTCGCAACTTTAGTAAATACTGCAGTTTCTACAAAAGAAATGATTCATAGATTATACAAGGTAAAGACTAGTGCCGTAAATTATGATGATGGTAGTAATTGTATTTACGGCATATAAAAAGTGGTTGCAATTACCTTTGCGACCACTTTTGCAACCATACTTTTTCCTTTTTTGGATTACGGCACTAGTCTTTAATACAAGGCCATTATTCCTCATTCTAACAAAAAAAATATTGAGCTAGATTTTGTATGTTGTGATAACTGCCTGCAAACCTTACGATTTTTACTAGATGGTGGTGTTGATGAAAGATATGATGTAACAGAACAATTTAATTTTAATATGCTATCAAAAGATCAATGTGTGAGCACACTTCTTAGTTCATAGTACATTTCACCATCAACAATTGATTTAGACCAAGAAGATAATTCATCATCACCTTCACAAATAACATGTATGAATGAAAATTATATTAATGTGAGAGTTTGAGGAATGTACAAAAAGCATGATCTACAAACTGCTGACCTTGAAAATACTCTTAATGATGATTTATTTGCAGAAATTGGGTATGCATATCAAGAACAACTTAATTGTATTGAACATCTTGCATCACAGAAAGTAAAATACTTTAAAAGTATTAGTTATACCATAATTGATGATGATGATTGGATTGATGTAAATCTTCATGTTGGTGATATTATTGATGTTCTGGAGGATATATCAAATAATGAAAATACTGGAATAAAAATGATTATTTCATATGCGTGAATTCAGGCAATTTTCCTTCACACCAAAGACCAATTAGAAATTCCTTTTCTACTATTAAATTGGTTTATTTCATTAAATACTAATGATCCAAAATTAGGTTATCCATGTTATAGACTCCAGCGATCAGCTGATCAAAAATGGTGTCAAATTGGCTCGTAATTGGCTGCCAGAATTGACTGCGGCTCAAAACCCTGCCGGATTTTGATGTAATATCTCATGATTTAAATATAAATAAAATATTCTACATAATAAAATTATTTTATTTTATTCTAATTCCTATCATTACAATTTTGAAAACATGGTTTTTGTTCACAAACATGAGGAAATGTAATATGTATTTTTGTACTTAACACACCATCAGGACAATACCTTTTTAATGGATGTTCTTTTTTATC
>CAUDNR010001057.1:0-12267 GCA_958430865.1 Entrophospora sp. SA101
GGAGTACCCACCGCTGCTGGAAGAAGGTGAAGAACTATTCGAACTACTACTACTACTATTCGTGCCAGAAGTGGAATCCGAAGCTGTATTGTTTGGTTGAACTGTCTGTTGAGGTTGGAGAGTTGAAGTGTCCTCTGCCTTAGTTTCGTTGCTTTTCTCAGCTTCGGCAGCTAAACGTTCCCGCTCCACTCGCTCGGCTTCGGCTCTTTCGTTGGCTTCCCGCTCAATTCTTTCTCGTTCAATTCTTTCGTTTTCACTGTCTTCGCCAGTTTTCTCATTTTGGGTATTATTGGCAAGAAAACTTAATATTTTCCTCTTGCTTTCGGTAAGCTTTCTCGCTGAATTATTGATTTCTCCGACCATGTCGACTACCAGCAGGTTTTTTTGCTCAGGCGATAATTCAATTTCTCGTTTAGTTTCAATCTCTTTTTCTAAAATTAAAGCAAAGTCTTTTAAAATTGCTTCAATTCTTTTCGTTAAAACTTCATCACTTCCGCCACCTTTAATCATTTCACAAATGTTTTTGATGGCTTTATCGCGAATATCTTCGACTTTTCCTCAATTGGCGGCATTTTTTATTGGTGGTTCGTAATCCAAATCTGGACCTAAAATTTTTTCTTTAATGTGCTTTAAATTAGAATTACTCTTAAGTTGCCTGTTTTTTGGGGCTAAGACAAATACTAAATCATTTAAATATTCGATAATGGCTTGCTTTTCTTCTTGGGTGATTGGTTCACTGGTTTCGCTGGAAAAATCAGGAAGAGTTTCAATGATATCTTCTTGATCAATTTCCTCTTCCTTATCTCTAATATCTTTTAACTGCTGAATTAATGAATTTATCTCGCTTTCTTTTTTTTCAAGAACTCACTTAATTACTTCTTGATTAACGGCTACTGGCTTGTTTATGTCAATTCAATTGTCTACTTCCTTAGTTTCTATAACGAATTTTAATTCTCCGTCAACCTTTCTAAATCTTTCAGATTCTACTGTTTTTTTGCCATCAATAATCATAGTTTGTATTTCAACTTCATAACTGGTTGCCTCTTGTAGCGAAGTAAGAAAATTCTCAAACTCAGTTAAAAATTGAAGATTTTCCTCCTTGCTTTCCTCTAAACCACGACCTTTTTCTATTTTTTCATTTAATTCTTCTAATAATTTGACTTTGGCTTTTCTTATCTCGCCAATTCGGCCAACTACTCCTCCATAAAGACGCCCTAATTGCTTATCCATTCTAGCTTTTTTTTCCTTTTCATTGGGGCCTATTTTGTATTTTTCAATTTCTAATTTTTTGTATGCTCTGACACAATTAATTTGTCCCGGTTCAGTTAATTCTCGCTCAGTTAATTCTAGTTGATCCTTTTTGCCTTTTAACATTTCTTTAAATCTTTCGTAGTCAGTTTTTTCGATGCCGAACATTTTCTTTAACTTTAATATTGTAATAAACGCACTCTGAGCATCATTAATAACTTCCAAATATTTTCTCGTAAGTTCGATGGCTTGATACTGATAAGTTCCCCCGAGGCTGGCCACAAAATCCGCTACTGGCTTAAATTCTCCTTTTTCGTCCCGCAATTCTGGAAATTCTAATTCTTCTTCGTCTCTTCGGTGGAATTCATTATAATCCGTTAAGTCCTCCACCGTTAATTCTTTATCATCTAATTCTTCTTGGATAATAAGTCCAATTTGTTCACCAAATCTCTCGTCAATTAATTTCCCGTCTCTTTTGATTTGCTTTCATTTTTTTCAATTAAGATATCCACCATATGCACCAACGTCTAAGTCCTCAACTAGACAAAAATCATATTTCCTTTTTTCTTTTCCGCCACCCATAATTTGTTTATAGGCATTGTCCATTTCTTTAAATTTTTCGGCATCGCCGCCTCGGTCAGGATGAAGTTTAACGGAGAGTTTTCTGTAGGCTTTTTTGATTTCTTCCTCCGAAGCGGTCTCGGGAAGACCAAGAATTTCATAATTTTCTTTCGTGGCACTAAAATCATTTTCCAGTCTTTTTTTAACTTTGTTTTTAGCTGCGGCAATGCTCTCTTCGTCCTTACCAATATATTCTTCTAAAAATTTATCGATTTTCTCCTTTTTTGTTAAAATTGCTGATAAATTATCCCTTTTAACATTTAACCAGTCTTGCCAAGTAATATCTTGGGTCGGAAAGGGTCGCTTACAAAATTCCTCAGAGCGAAAATGGTCTCGTTCGGCTTCCTCATTAAGAAAAGCGGTTAGAGCATCAGGATTACAACTGTTGGCAATGGCTTCACTAGTTTCTTTGATGATTTTTTTCCGGTGAAGAGAATATAATTTATCACTCATTCCATCCCAAAAACTGTCGTTTGCTGTTCCCCATTCATTTAATCCTATTGGCACCGAGACTAATTCGCTTTTATATTCATTTCACTCCTCGGCTGAAAGTTCCGCCAGGAAAGGCGATCTTTGGGCTTCCTCAAATCTGTCTTTTCGAAGATGAGTATAACGGAGAATTCCAATATTGGATTTTATTCAATTTTTAATATTTTTCTCATCTTCATTCAATTTATACATTTTATACAAATAGTTAAGCCAATTTTGGTAGATTTCCGCTTCGGCTGGCGAAGAATAATTTAATATTTCTTGGGTGTCTTGCCCGTTCATAAGTCTTTTCACTTCTTCTATACTCTCAGAAATTTTTCTAACTATTCGGGCTAAACTGCTTAGTTCTTCAAATCTTTCAGAAAAGTTCTCTGAATTACCAATTTTTTCTTGAAATTCGCTGTAAATGTGATCTTTTACTCTTTTTTCAACTCATTCTGTTAACTCTTCTAAATCCAATAAATCTTTCAATTCTTTTGGAGCAAAATTTTCTACTATTTCCTTATTCAGACCTTGTATTTCTTCTTCGGAAACCCCAAAATTAACTTGGTAGTTTATCGGAAATTTCGCGATTAGCCGTTTATAAGCTTCTCAGTCTTTAATGCTTTCCTCTCTGTTAGATTCAATTATGCTTCGTTGTAAAAATAATTTTCGATAGGCTTTTTTTGATTTCTAGAGCAGTAGCATCTTCATTTAGATTTAGTATTGTGTAGTCATTCATAATATTTATAATTTTAATTCTATATTCTTATATGTATATTAGATTTTTATAAAGAGAGAGAGAGAGAGAGAGAGAGAGAGAGAGAGAGAGAGAGAGAGAGAGAGAGAGAGAGAGAGAGAGCAGTTTTGTAAGGAAGATACTCTAAGTTTTACATTCTCTCCGGAGCGGTAATTCCGGCTAAATTCAAGCCAGTTTTTAAGATCACTTTTACTCCGTGGGTAAGGAGAAGTCTTTGTTGGGTTTTTGGCAAATTTTTTTCTTCAATGATTGTTTCTTTTTGGTAATAAGTTTGGAACACTTGAGCTAAATCAGTGAGGTAATAAATTAGATGATGAGGTTTGTTTTCCTCAACGATTAATTGAAGAACAAAGGAAAAACGTAATAAGTTCTTTAAAATGTTTCTTTCTTCTTGACTTCAAGGCAAGTTAAGGTTCTCGTAATTTAGGCCTATTTTTCTGTCTTGGGCTTTGGCTAACAATTGATGACAACGGGCATAGGCGTATTGGGTGTAATAAAGGCGCGTTTTTTCCTTGTTTTCTTTTAGCAACTCAACATTGATAGCTAGGGGTTGATTGTTTTCTTTTTCGAGCAGAAAAAATTTTAATTGCTCTATTTCCATATATTTTAAGGCTTCCGCTAATTCAATAGTGTTCCCGGCTCGTTTGGAAAATCTTTCTGCTTGACCTTCCTTGGTAAGTAAATTAACTATCTGAACCAAAATTATTTGCAAATCCTCCGGCTCGTATCCTAGCAATTGCCAGGCACTTTTCAGTCGGGCGATAGAACCATGATGGTCAGCACCTCAAATATTAATTAATTTGTTCGCCCTCTTTGCTTTATCTTGGTGGTAAAGAATATCCGAAAAAAAGTAAGTATAATCTCCGTCCTGCTTAATAATTACTCGGTCTTTGTCATCACCATTTAAACTACTACGGAAAAAAGTGGCGCCTCCTTGAGTATAAATTAAATTCTTTTTTTTTAGTTCAACCAATAGTTCCTGGTGCTTATTTTTTTCGTATAAGCTGGTTTCCGAAAACCAAACATCAAACTTAACTCCACACTTTTCTAAATCCTGGCGAATTTTGGTTAATATTAACTTTAAAATTTCTTTTTTTCAAAGAGCCAATTCCTCTTTATTCAACTGCTTATGAATGTATTTGCTGCTTCATTTTTCTCTTAATTCTTGGGCAACTTCTTGGCTGGCTTTACCGGAATATTCTATTTTCTCGAGTTCAGCAGGGAGAGAAACCCCTTGTAATTGGTGATAGAAGTAGTAAATAGAGTTAATTAGAGAGGTAATTTGTCCTCCGCGGTCATTAATATAATATTCTTTAATTGCCTGATAACCACAAAACTGGTAGACATTGGCCAAAGCGTTGCCAACAAAAGCATGACGAAAATGGGCTAAATGGAGATAGCCAGTAGGGTTAGTGGAAACATATTCCAGCAAAACAGAATTTTTGGGTTGAGCGGAGAGACCGATTTCCCTCCCGCCGGGGAACAGTTTACCAGTCACAATGTTTTTGAGAAATTGATAATAATAATTGTCAGTTAAGCGAAAATTGAGATAACCTCGGGGAGTAATTTCGCCTTGTAAATGCGGATTATTTTTGGTCAAAGCAAGTATTTTTTCAGCAATGCCTTTTACCGGTTGGTTAGTTTTATGAGCAAGAGGCAAAGCTAAATTTAGAGCAAAATCGGCTTTAATGGTTGCGGGAACGTTTCATTGTAAAAAAGAATGACTTCATTTTATGCCATTTTGGCAAGCGTAATTTTTTCATTGAGAAAGCAAAGAATTGATAATGTTCTCTTCGTCCATAGCCAGGTTTATATAATTTTTTAACTTAATTACCAATAAACCATGATGATTGAATTACTCAAAATAAGAAATCGGAAGGTTGACCAGAATAAAGATTTTACGAAAAACTTGGAAACCCAAAATTTTTACTAGCGGCAACTAAAAAAGGTTAGAAAGCAAAATATGACGCAAAAAAGAATTAATTGCTAAAAATCTTTTATACCAAGGCGGAAAGTGGCCTAACGGTAAGGCACTTGGTTTGGGACCAAGGGATTGCAGGTTCGATTCCTGTCTTTCCGACCATAAAAATTATTATTTTATACCAAAAAAGAGGTTCATCATAAACTTTTATATTTTATTCTATAAAATTTGTATATGGGTTGCTGAATTTTTAAAAAAATTATTTGATTTTCTAAAATCTAACCTCTCTCTGAATAAGTATTATGGAAATTATTAAAAAAATTCGAATGACTGAATGTTCGTTTGATAAAAGAACTAATAAATTATTTTTCATTATTAAACAATATACTTATACTCCAAAAATAGTTAGGTATGTTCAAAGAAATTATGTTAGAACCCCCCATATACGAGGGTTATTCAGAAAGAGTAAAAGTAGTAAGAACTTTTGATAGGGCAATTAGTCCTATAAGGTTTGTGAATGAGGAGATTTTAAAATTAGATTTAGAAAAACATTTTATCTTGTCTATCATTGAAAAGATTAATGTAATTCCGGAATGACGAAAAAGAGAAATAAAATTAAAAGAGATTTTAGATTTAATAAATACCACAAAACGACGCATACGCAATTATCACAATGAAAAAAAAGCATATTATTTTCGCAAAACAGACCTTAATGAAGAACCAAGCAACTTTTGACTTCGTTTAATTTTTGCTCCTTTTACTCTTGGTCTTTCATTTATTGGCTATAATAGTAAAAAACAGGCTTCATTAAACAAGAAAATTAATAAAGAAAATAAAGAGTGAAACACAAATCATAAAATAAAAATCGACCAAGAGAATTCTCTTCTTTTACAAGAAATAACGTCGTTTAATGAAAGAATGAATAACATTATTTCTACTAATTGAAATTTGTATAAAAAAACAAAAGAAGAAAAAACAGATTACTGACGCAAAGAAATTGACGGTGGCTGAGCGGACTTAAAACATTCTTCTAACTTTTCTTTTTCTTATCTTAATGATAAAAAAGGAATTTATATTATATGAAATAAAACAAAGGATAAATATTATGTAGGGCAGGCTAAAAGTTTAGGTGTAAGATTAAATCAGCATTTTTCAAATGGCGAGGTTAGAAATGTTAAATTTGTGAGAGATTGAGATGCTGGTGATTATTTTTGTTATAAATATTTTCTTTGTCAAACAAAAGATGAGTTAGATGCCCTAGAAAAACAAAAAATTGAGGAATATAATTCATTTGATGGAGGTTATAATGGCACTGGTGGAAATAAATAAGTTTAAAATTCCTCCGCCCAAAAACGAAAAGGAGAAATAATTGGTGTAAAATAATAATTGCCTAAAATTATTAATAAATCTATGACAAAAATCAGCAAGCAAGAATTTGCAAATTATGCAGACGAATTTTCTCGACTATTTGCTAATTTGAATGCTGAACTAGAAGGAGACATTCAAGAGGCTATTAAAAAACTGGCAAGACTAACAGTTCCTTATATTCGAGCCAAAAATTCCCTAGTTCTCAGGAAAATGATAGAAATTTTTCATAATTGAGGCGAACAATTTGGTGGCGATGACTATGCTAATGAACCAGTTTCTCGTTTTGGTAATTTGAGTTTGAAACAATGACTAGAAGAAATTGAAAAGAGATTAGAGGAGCATTATGTAGCAAAAGGGAAATATAAACCCGGTAAGCGTAGTTCTTTTGACTTAACAAAGCAAAAGTTAAATTGGTGTTACGAAAATTTTGAAGACGACGAAAAATTTGCGGCTATTTCTCCTTATTTGGATAAAGAGACTTATCAAGATTTATCAGGCTTTCGAGAACTTAAAAACAAAGTAAAAAAACTGTCTGACGAGTACAATCTTTCAAAAAATGATGATGACGATGATACAAAAGCAGAAGAAATAATGTGTAAAAAATACTATTTTATTGTTGATGACTTATACGCCAATTTTCAAGAAGCCGAAAGAAAAAAAGCAGAGAGAGAGAGAGAGAGAGAGAGAGAGAGAGAGAGGAAATGAGAATTCAACCAATACTTCGCCCTCTCAACCCGACCAAAACAATCACTTTTCCGGTTCTCAATCGAACAATTCTCTAAGTGCCGAAGCCCAAGCCGAAATAGCCAAATTACAAAGAGAAAAAGACTGAGCCGAAGCCAAGGTAAAAGAACTTCAAGACAAATTAATTAATAGTGCTAATTTATCCCAAGATAAAATTAAAGATTACGAAAATCAATTAGCAACTGCTCTCAAAGAAGTACAAGATAAAGCCTGGCAAATTCAACGAACGCAAATTGAAGCAAAATCAGAGATTCAAGGGGTAAATCAAAATCCAACCTCTTCTTCCCTTGATTGAAAATGAGCAGTAGGGATTGGTTTAGGAGCAATTATTGCTATTCTATTGCTAATTTTGATTGTAGTTAATATTAGCCGTAAGAGAGAAAAGTAGCAATTGGTAGTGCGATCAGAAAAAGCTCACCCTTTGAAATAACCTGTCTATGCACAATGATTTTTTTCGTGTCTTCTCTCTTCGCATGAGTTACATTTCGTAGATGCACAATCAAGACAAATAGGAGATATTTCTTCTTTCTTATTAAAAAAGGCACAATAAAAATTACCTTTGTTTTTTTGGCACTTAGCACAAATTAAAGGAAATATTTTCAGTTCTCAGTAAGGAGTTAGTTTTTCCAAGTAAATTACTAAACTATCCAAAGTGAACTTATTTAAACGGTAATGCAAAATATCTTGGGTTTCGGCTGTGCTTATCTCAATTTGCTCGGCAATATCCTTTGCGGTTAACTTATTTTCTCTTTTGCAACGAATAATTCTCTGGCAAATCTTGTATTTAATTTTTTCCAAAGGAATAGGATTTTCTGGCAAACCCCATGAACCCCCTTGATAATTAGGGTCAGTTAATTTATCTAATATTTCCTTATCTCTTGCTGGATATTGATAATTGTAATTTTTATTCATCTTATTTACCTCTTATTATCTTTTTTATCATATTGGTGTCTTCGGTAGCAGGTTCGAATGCCGAGAAAATTAACTCCGTCTTTTAAGCACCAAATCATTTCGTAGGCTCTTCAACCCCGAAAAGTTATGTAAGAATAATATCTTCATTCACCTTCTTTCTCTTCGGGTTCGAAGTCGCCATCATTTAACCGCAAGCGTAAAGCAAAATTATAAATAACTTCATCAGTCATATAACTACCATGCTCTTCTTCGTAATGAGGATCAATGTGGATTTCATTTATTAATTGATTGTTAATTATTCCTGCATAAGGATAAACTCGGTAACCCTCTTTGGTAGTGCAGAGCAACTTGGGCAATGTTGTTCAGTCTTGCATTAGTTATATTAATATTTTTAATTTTGCTTGTGATCTAAGTCCAAGATACAGTGGAATAAGCTGCCGAAAAGAAACTATTTTACAGCAATTTTTCAATGTAAACAAAATAGGGAATAAACTTTATAAACTCTAATTTTCTAATCTCATTTGAATGAATTCTTTGTCAATTTCTTCCAAAAAAGAAGAATAGCCATCTTGCTTGCTGCTAATTAAAAATAAGAGTTTTTTTGCTCGGGTGATTCCCACGTAAAAAAGGCGTTTTTCTTCCACTAAGTCTTTATTTTCTTTGTAAGGCAAGGTTCCTTCATCTAAGTAAACAAAAAAAACAATCTCAAATTCTAATCCTTTGGCTTGGTGAATGGAGGAGAGAATCAGGTTATTGCGGGTTTTGATTAATTTCTTATCTTCAAAAGCAATCAAAAAATATTGTAAAAAGTCGCTCAACAATTCCGCCAAATTAACGTCAACCGTCCGCCGCTTTTTTTCCCAGTTTTGCACCACGTTGAGAAATTGCTGAATATTCTTTTCTCTCTCTCGCGGGTTATTAGTTTTGGTTTCTAAATGTTTTCAATAAGCAAAGGCTTCTAGAATTTCGGAAATAAAAGGAGTTAGTGGTTTTTTTTGGTCAAGGGCATTTTTAAAATTGTTGATTTTGAGGACAAATTCACAAATTTTAGCTGTCTGTTTCGGGCTAAGTTTCAGTTGTTCCGTGGTCGCGTTTTCTTCATTTCCTGCCAGGGAAAGGCTGACAATATTTTGATAATTATTTAAATAGTGATAAATGCCTTCTCCTTGTTTTTGGCTGTTGATTTCAATTTTCTCAATAGTGCGAGCACCGATGCCATCCATTAGATTTAAAACTCGCAATAAGGAAAGGTTATCTTGGTAAAGAATAGTCCGCAAAAAAGCCAAAACATCTTTAATTTCTCCTCTTTCAATAAATTTAAAAGCCCCGAGAATTTCGTAAGGGATTTTTTGGGCGATTAATTCTTGTTCAATCCGCATGGAAAGATAATTATTCCGGTAAAGGAAAGCAATATCATTGAATTGACATTTTTCCCTAGTCAACAGCCAACGAATCCGGCGAATAATCAATTTTAAAGGAAAATGACTAAACTGGATTATTTTGGCTCCTTCCGTTTTGGTGGGAACTAGAAGATTACTAATCAATAGACCATTGTTTTTTTTGACAAAAGAGTTGGCCAAGGAAAGAATGTTATTTGTTGAGCGATAATTAATATTTAAATAAACCACAGTTCAATCTTTGTTTTCCGCCAAAGAGGAAATTAAGTGCGGGCTGGCGCCCTGAAAGCCATAAATAGCTTGGTTGGGGTCGCCCACCAGGAATAAATTTTGTTGTTTGCTAGTCAATTGTTGGGCAATTTCTCACTGAATATCATTAACGTCTTGGAACTCATCAATTAAAATGTGGACAAATTGCTTTTGGTATTCGCTTTTTATTTCGGGGTGGAGACGAAAAAGTTTAATAGTATAAATTAGCAAGTCATTAAAGTCCAAGGCTTGATTTTCTTGTAAGTATTTTTGGTACTCTTGGTAAATTTGGTATCTTGGGCGGTCAACTTCCGTTAAGTTTAACGGGTCAACCCCAAAACTATTTTTCCAGCGACCAATTAAGGAAAGAATGGTGCCAATTTCTTTTTTTTCCGCATTATAATTAAGGTCATAGACTATTTTTTTGATAATATTTTCTTGGTCGTGGCGGTCATAAACCGGAAATTTGTTTTCGGGAAAACCTAATAAAGAAGCGTGTTTGCTTAAAAGAGAATAACAAAATGAATGAAAGTTATAAATATTCAATTCTGATTTTTGGGCTGGACTGGTGTAGGGATAAATTCTTTTTTTGATTTCTTTAATGGCTTTTTTGGCAAAAGTCAAAACTAAAATTTGCCGGGGTTCAATTTTCTTGGTAGTTAATAAATGAATAATTCGACTAATCAAAGTTTTAGTTTTTCCGCAACCAGGTCCCGCAATCACGCAAATTAATTTATGTTCTTCTAAAACTGCTTTTTTTTGTTGGGGGTTTAATTCTTGTAAGTATTCCATTACTATAAGAATTTTTGGTTCGTTTTCCCTTTTGGCAAGAATGGAAAAACAGTTAGTTGAATGTTCGTTTTTTTATTTTAGTCTATAGCACAAAGAAACCCAACTAAATTATAAATCTAAAATTCCAAGGAAAGTAAGAAAATTAATGTACAAGATATTATATATTTGCGCGTGTGTAAGAAGCCATTAAATTTAACCATGATTTTTGCTATAAGTATATTTTATGGTATACCAGCTAAAAAGAGTGCTGAAACTAGGCATTATTTGCTTAAACTTTTCAACATTTTGCTCTAATTAGGCTTAAAATAAATTATATTGTCTATTGTCAAGATTTGGGTAGGTGAAGGTTCTAAAAAGACTGAACATCTGCCTGAAGCCTCCTAAATCTAACCAAATCTCGAGAGTAGATTAATATGACTCCGAGAATTAAATTCAATCATAAAATTGTTATATATTCTAATGAAAAAAAAGCCAATCCAAAGACCACTAAAAGTAAATTGCTTTAAATGCTCTCATCCTTTTGCGGTGAAATTTAATCCGGGTCAAGGAAAATATGTCGTGAAGAACAACTGAAGCTACTGAACGAACAAAAAAACCAATCAAGATAAATATATTTGCGATGCCTGCCTAATCCATCTCTACAAAAAAGACAAATGAGAATATCTCGAGAATATCACTAATGAAAGCCGCAGGAGAATTTTACGCACTTACATTTATGATAATACCCTCGAAGCAAGGGGTTAATCTATTATTTTTTTCGTATCAATTCTAATTACAAGTGTAAAAATAGTATATGGATAAAAGCAATCTAGAAGAACAAAATGCCGATGAATTTTGCCGAAATATACCTTTGGAAGAGCATGGTTGCTCTCCCTGTCCATTCTCTGGTATTGTCGCTTCAGATTTAGAAATAATCCCTTTTGAAGATGGAAAAAGATTTCTCTATGAGCTTTCTGTAGAAGATGAAGATTATTGAAATACCCCTTACTCTTTTTTCAAAACTTCTCACTATTTTTGAGCCAAAGGTTTTTCTCGATACCAAAATGAAGAATGGTTAAAAGAAATACTAAAACCCGGAACCAAAATAAAGTTCCATGGAGATTTTGTAAAAGTTGAGAATACTAGAATTGAAGGTCTTAAAAGTAGCTGGGAGATATGAGAGAAAAAGATTGCTTAACTTTTGCTGCCTTTGATTTTGATATATCAACAAAAGGTTTAATTGAAATTTAACAAAATATTTGCCTGTCGGCGTTTTTTCCGGAAGAGCTTGGGAAAGTGATAGCTTTTCAAAGTGATAGCTTTTCTTTAATTAAAAGTTGCTGGAAGCGCAAGCCAACTTATTGGCCGAAGTAAATTATTTAAGAGGGCAAGAAATAAACAGCCAACACCCTAGGAGAGGATAATTGGCTTGATAAGTGCCTATGGAAAGGGGATTTTTGACTGGGAGTTATTAGTTAGCTTAGAAGTAAAAATTAGCGAGAAAAAACAAAGAAAAGGGTAGCTGTGGACAGATGTTTTTTTCAGAGAGCGTCAGTGGACTGGAAGCGAAGTAATTTTAATTACGTAGCGAATTATTTTACCAGAAAAGACCGAGCAGTAGGGTATAAAGCAATGGGAACGAAGCAAATTTTAATTTGCGAAGTGAATTATTTAAGGCAGGAGGAGAGTTTAGTTAGGTTTATGGAGAATTTGGGCTTGTTGGAGGGTGGCTTGGTATTCTTGCCTTAAAGAGTTAAGGTCACTGTGATTTAAGACTTGTTCGGGGGTGAGGTTTTTGGTGTCGCGGA
>CAUDNR010001057.1:12277-95566 GCA_958430865.1 Entrophospora sp. SA101
CCTCGGCAAAGGAAAAGTCAAGCAATCTAGCAGAATATTTGAGTAAATAGTTTTTGTGGTTGGTTTAGGGGTTAGTTTTTGCTTGAGCCTGGTGTGCCGTAAGGTTGGTTAGTTGGTTGGACTTGGAGTGCTTGTTGTTCAGCTTGTGCTTGAATAGCATGAGAAAGATTGGTATTATCTCCCATGTGATTGCCAACTAAAACATGACCTCCTTCTACATTAATAGTTTGCTGAGGTCTATCTTTTATCATTGCTAATTGTCCTTTCATTTCAGCCATTTCTATTTTTAATTCTTGGAATTTTTCCATTTGTTCTTGACTGGTTTTTTCGTGCTTGTTGACTAATTCTTTTTCTTCTTTGCCACTATTCATTTTTAATAATTTTCTTTGTTCTTTAATTAAGAAAGTTTTGCCTTTTAATCTTTCTTCTAATTCTAATTCTCAATTAACTAAATTTTCACAATCACTTAAAATTGGTTGAAGATTTTCGACAAATTCTTCTCCGAGCTTCTCTATTAATTCATCCTCAATTCTTTGGTTTTGCTTTTTGAGTTTAAGGGAGGGAAGTTTTTGCTTTTCAGCCTTTTTGAATTCTAAATAAGTAGTGATTAATTGTTGAATTAGTTCTTTTTCGGGAAGAATATTTAAAAAGTCTTGAATTATCTTTTGTTTTTGAGTTTTGATTAGATTGGTTAATTCTTGGACACGAAGTTCGAGGTAATTGATTTGTTGCTCTTTTTCGGCAAAGAGGCTTTGTTGTTTTTTGAGAAGTTGGATTTCATTTTTTCTGTCCGATAATTCTTTTATTGTATTAATAATTGCTAGAATACTGTCTTTTCGATTATTCAACTTTTCTGGTGTTTGAGCAGTTTCTAAATATTTTTGTCAAGTATTGGCAAATTCAGTTAGATTTTTATTCTTGGCTAGTTGTTCAGTTAGTTGTTCAGAAGCAATATTGCTAGAAGTTAGTTCTTTTTCTATTTGAGCTTTAACTTGGGACTTTTGTTTATAAACTTGAAACTTTTGGGGGAAATTTTTGATTCCATCATAATCTGTTTCTACTTCTCCTTCCTCGTTAGCGAATAAATTGGCAATAGTTTGACATTTAACCTCTTTTTTTTATCGGTTGAACAATCAAATTCTCAAACACTATCTGGTAAATATTCTAATCCACTATCGATATCAGTATCACTAATATTAAGTTTTCATAACCCACTCATGTCTTTCAAATACTTTAAGCTACCAAACAAGGGACTATTACTTAAATACAATATTTTCAAACCCACCAAACCACTTAAAAAAGATAAATCTTGTTTGAGGTTGTTATTGCTTAAACTTAAATATTCTAGCTTTTCTCCCTGAGGTAGTTTAATTTGAGTGAGTTGATTACCAGAACAATTAAGTTCCTTTAGACTAGGTAAAATATTTAAGGTTAATTGTTGAAAGTTTTCAAGGGGACTAATACTTATTTTCTCTAATTGGTAACAATTAGTGATGGTTAGTTTGGTGAGGTTGGTAATGTTATTATATCCATAACTTGTTATTTCCTTTAAATTAGGATAATTAGCGACAGCTAGCTCATTAGATTGATTAGATTCTAGATAATATAAATTAATTTCTTTTACTTGATTTTTATTATTAAAAGGGTAGTTTATAACTTATAAAAAAATCTTATAAAACCCAAAGGTTAAAGAAAAAAAGAAAGGCAAAAATCACTCCTATATATAAGCAAAAAATCCTTTAATTTCGCACAAAAGCCCGCAATTTCTCTGAGAAATTTCTCTTTTCCCAAACGGGACAATAGTAATTTGCGAACAATACTAAAAAAACGCCAATTGTTAATGAAACTAATTTGGGTTAAATTTTTCCTTTTTTAGGGAACAAAAAATCCCTTTAAGTCCTGGCTAACATGATAAATAGAGCCTATATTCCCTAGTAGGGAACTTGGGATTAAATGAAGTTTTATTATGGCAATCAGCCAACTCTACCGGGCAAACTTTTCCGTTCTCAAAAAAATAGATCCGAAATTGGTCGTTTGCCCGCAGGCTGTTCTGAAGAAAGGAAGTTAGTTTTTTGTGAATTAAGTTAAAAATTTAATCTATGTTTAGTGAAAAGACCATCGTGGCTTTGGCTACTGCTCCAATTACCCAAAATATTGCTTTAATTAGAATATCAGGTTCGGAAGCCTATAGCCTAATTAGCAAATTTTTTGACCGTCCCTTGCCAGAATATCCACAAAAAAAACCACAATTAACCTTTGGCAACATCATTAACCAAAATAAAGAAATCATCGACCAAGTTTTGCTTTTGTGTTTTTATAAGCCTCATTCTTTTACCGGAGAAGACGTCATAGAAATTAGTTGCCACGGTAATTTATTCATTGTTAACCAAATATTACAACTAATCTTGGAGAATGGTGCCGAATTAGCCAAGGAAGGCGAATTTACTAAGCAAGCTTTTTTTAATGGCAAATTAAACCTAATTCAAGCCAACGCAATAAATGATTTAATTCGGGCTCCTAGTTTGGAAGGAACAAAGTTAGCCCTCCACAATTTAAGTCCCGAAAGCCAAAAAGAATTAGATTTTATTGAGAATGAACTACTAGCAATGATTGCCACCATTAAAGTCAATATTGATTACCCTGAATATGACGGGGTAGAATACTTAACTGGCAAAAAAGTTTTGTCTCGTCTAAGCAAATTAGAAAAAAAATTAAAGGAAATTAAAGAAAGCGGTAAAAAAATTCGCGTTTACCAGGAAGGTTTAAAAGTAGCCATAGTTGGCAAGCCGAACGTTGGCAAGTCTACGCTTTTAAATGCTCTTCTACAAGAAGAAAAAGCCATTGTTTCGCCAATTGCGGGCACCACTCGGGACATAGTAGAAGCCCATTATAATCTCCAAGGAATTCCTTTAACCTTACTGGATACAGCCGGCATTCACGAAACCCAAGACATAGTCGAAAAAATTGGAGTAAAAAGAAGTTTGCAAGCCTTAGAAAAAGCCGAAATTATCTTTTTTTTGGTAGACAATTCCTCTCCATGAAGCAAAGAAGACGAGAATATTTACCAAAAAGTTAAGGAAAAAAATTACTGGCTTATTGCTAATAAAACAGATAAATTAAGTAAATTACAACTCCCTTCTTTTCTTTCTCCGGAAAAAGTCTTGCGAATTAGTGCCAAAAAGCAGCAAATAACCGAATTGGCAACAAAAATTAACGAATTATTTGCTAGTGATTTAATAAATAAATTGCCTACTTATCCAGTTTTCAGTCAAAGTTGGCAACAGGCTAAATTAACGCGACTTATTCAACAATTAGAGGGGGTAATTAGCGCACTAAAGAAAGAAGTATACTTAGATGCCGTATGTAGTGATTTAGAATTAGCCTATAAATTAGTAAAAGAATTAAGCGGCAAAGAGTATAGCGGAGAATTATTAGACATCATTTTTAGTAAATTTTGTTTAGGGAAATAATTTGCTTTCTTGCATTCAAAAATAAGCGCTAAAACTTGTTAGCTAATCATATTCCCGTCTTTGTAATTTTTTTTTGATTTCTTTTTCTTTAAGGTTTTCTTTTATTTGGTGTTTTTTTAAATTTTGTACCAAGGCGATTTCCGCTTTGGCTCAACCTCTTTCATTAATAAAAACTTGTAAAGGAATTAAATTATAATGTTTAGTTTTTATTTGGGTGATTAATTGTTTAATTTCTTGCTTTTTCATTAATAGTTTGTGGGGCTTTTGGCTAACATTAGTGTTCTTGGAAAACAAACTGGCATAACGATAAGGAGAAATTGAAGTTTTGTAAAGAAACAATTCATTTTTATAGGACAAAACATAGGCATCACTAATGGAAATTTGGTAATTGCGAATAGCTTTGATTTCGTTGCCGGTAAGTTGGAGACCAGCAATTTTTGCTCGACCAATGATTTTGAACTTTTGGGTATTTTTGCGCCGAGTGATAATTTTCATAATTGACTAATAATTTTGTTTTTTTTTTTTTTACTTATGATTTGTGAATTTTTCGATAATCCTTTTTGCTATTGGTACGGGACAAGGGACTTGAACCCTCACGCTTTAAGGCACCAGATCCTAAGTCTGGCGCGTCTACCATTCCGCCAATCCCGCCAACAATTTAAACACAAAAAAACTACTCTAATCTAAGGCACAAAACTTAAAAAATAATTTGCTTGTTGTAATTTTTGGTTTGTTTTTCAGTTATGAATATATAAATTTTTAGCAAAGTTGGCGATAAGTTCCTGTTGTAAAATTAAAGATTGTAGTTTTTTAGCGACTTTTTCTAATCCTCCTTTCTAGTTTACTACTGAATGCTTGTTTTATGCAAAAATTTAATATAAATGTCTCTCTTAACTATTGCCCAAATTTTTTCAGAAACTCAGAAATTAAGCCAATTGGAAGAAATAAGAGTTCAAGGTTGAGTAAAATCAATTCGGCAAAGCAAAAATATTAGTTTTATTACCCTAAACGATGGTTCGTGCTTGCAAAATTTACAAATTGTTTGTCCTTCACACTTAACAGAAGAGATAAAAGATGCTAATTTCGGCAGTTGTTTAAGAGCAAAAGGTAAATTAACCTTAACTTTTGACCGAGCCCAAAAAATGGAATTGCGAGCCCAAAAAATGGAATTTGTCAATCCCGCAGCGGCCGATTATCCTCTACAAAAGCAAGCAATTCCCTTAGAAGTAGTAAGAAATTATCCGCATTTGCGAGCGAAAACTAATTACTTTTTGGTCGTTTTCAAAATAAGAAGTCAGGTTAGTTGGGCTATTCATCAATTTTTCCAGCAAGCAGGATTTTATTACGTTCACACCCCCCTAATTACTTCTAGCGATACCGAAGGAGCCGGAGAATTATTTACGGTTACCACTAGACAAGATAAGCAATACGAGAAGGATTTTTTCCGCAAACAAGCCAAATTAACGGTTAGCGGTCAACTCCAAGCCGAAGCCTTAGCCCAAGGTTTAGGGAAAGTTTACACCTTTAATCCTTGTTTTCGGGCAGAAAATTCGCACACTACCCGACATTTAGCCGAATTTTGAATGATTGAACCAGAAATGACTTTTGCTGACCTTGACGAACTTCTTAATTTGGCGGAAAATTTACTAAAATACGTTATCAAAGAATTAATAGAAAAAAACTTACCAGAACTAGAATGCTTAGAAAAATATCACCAAAAAGCATTAATTAATGAACTAAAAAACATCAGCAAACTGGCTTTTCCTCGACTTGACTATGACGAGTGTTTGAAAATATTAGCAAAAAACAAAAAAAACTTTGTTTACAACGAAATTAAATGGGGAATAGACCTTCAATCAGAACACGAAAAATACCTTTGCCAATACTTTGATAATAGACCAGTTTTTGTTATTAATTATCCGGTTGAATTAAAGGCTTTTTACATGAAAAATAATCCTGACCAAAAAACAGTAGCTTGCTTTGATTTATTGTTTCCAGGAGTAGGCGAGTTAATTGGTGGCAGCATGCGAGAAGACAATTATCAACTTTTAGGGGAAAAAGCCCAAAAAATCGGCTTAGATGTTGGCAATTTGACCTGATATTTTGCTTTAAGAAATTTTGGTTACGCCCCAAGCGGTGGCTTTGGTCTAGGGTTAGAGAGGTTATTAATGTTTTTAACTGGCACAGAGAATATTCGGGACGTAATTCCTTTTCCCCGTTATCCTCAGCACTTGGAATATTAACAAGCGAATTTAACCAAGTAATTATTTAGTTTTTCCCTTGCGAATTTCTTCGTCTTCGCTATCCCAATTTAAAGAACCGCCACCCTGGTATTCAGTTACTCGGGTTTCAAAGAAGTTTTTTTCTTTATTCAAATCTGTTGCTTGGGACATTCAAGGAAAGGGATTAGAAACTTCCGCGCCTGTCGCTTTATCAAAATATTCTTTGGGTAAACCAATCCTTTCTAAGCGACGATTAGCAATATATTCGACATATTCGCAAAATTGGTGAGCATTAAATCCGACTATTCCGGGCGGGCAGGCATCGATAGCATATTGCTTTTCTAACTCAACTGCTTTTTTAATTAATTCACTGATTTCTTTTTGAAATTGGGGAGTTCAGACTTGGGGATTTTCCTTTTTGATGGTATTAATTAAATCGCAGCCGAAAGCTAAATGGATACTCTCATCGCGCATAATGTATTCGAATTGTTGGCCAATACCGACCATTTTCTTACTCCTTCTTAATTTTAGAATCATGGCAAATCCGGCATAGAAAAATATTCCTTCCATTATCACGTAATACCCAATTAAGTTGCGAAGGAAAATTTTAACGTTATTCTGGTGTCGCAGTAGTATTTTTTCTTTTTGCTCTTTTTTTTGTTCTAATTCAATTATTTTCGCCTCGCTTGGGTTTGTTTTAATTTCTTTTTCTAGTTTTCTAATTTCTTCATTCAATTTTTCTAAGGCAGATAGTTCCTTATTGACCCGGAATTGCGGATCAAGCACTGATTTTGTTAATTCAATTACAAAATCGTCTTTTTCTTTAATTGAAGGAATCGATTGGTAAGCATTATATATTTCATCTGGGTCTAATCCTAAACTATCGCAACAATAAACAAATGTATCAGTGTGAATTACTTCTTCGAAAATTTGTCGTCCAAGGTAGATCCGGCAGTCAGGATTAGTTACATTAATATATATCAAAACAAGATTATTAGCAGTCAGGGTTTCAGCCGTGGAAAAAAAACCTAAGTTACGCAGAATTAATTTTCTCTCTTGCGGGCTAAGAAAATCTTTGGCCTTTCATTGCTCAACGTCTATCTGCATTGAGATTTCTTCCGGAGTTCAATTATTAGCAACCCCATTTTTATAATATCTTCAAGCCCAAGGATAAGTCATGGGGAGAATTTTGTTAGGGTCAGTTTGGGAACTATTAATAATTGGCATATATTAATTATTTTTACCACTAGTGAACATTTTTTATTCGGTCAATAATAAGCGGACTTTATTGTGCGATTTGTTTTTTATCATAATTGTGTGAGTTGTGTTCTTGTGTGCTTCGGGTTTTTCCGCCTGGTTATCGCTTTTGCTAAGCAGACTACCTGTTTCTTTCGAAAATTATTACTTAATTTGGATAATTTTAGTTTGTTGATAATTAGCAAATTCTTCTCGCAAAATTTGAACGTTTCAAGAATTTAATATTTCTTCACTATCTAACTTTTTGCTGTCCCTCAACCACTGACAAAAATAAAAGTCAGAAAGAGTCAAACCAATACTAATTCACTCTCGACATTGCTCGTAAGAAAAACCAAGAGATTGCCAAGTTTGAGCTAATTCTGAAGTAAAATCTGGATGGACATTTTTCCAGTCTTCCAATTCAGGCTCTGAATAATGAAAGTTCATTCTTTCCGGATAAGATTTTCTTTTCAAGGAAGTTTTTCTGCCTAAGGATTCTTGTCTGTATCAATCTAAATCTAGTTCTTCATCATCGATGCTCTCGGGGCTATAGCCTTGGGTTTTTAAAAAAAAAGCAAGTTTAGCATCTTCGGGTTCTAGACCGCCTTTTTCGATTCACTCTTCGGTTTGGCTGTAATCAAATCCTAAATCTTCTCACTCTTTTTGTAATGCTTTAGTAAAATCAAAACGAATGTCTGTTCAATTTATCATATTTCTTCTTTATAACTTTATTTTTACATAATCCGAAGGCAAATTGAGGAGCAGGAGATTTTAATTTTTTAGTTCCTAGGATGGTTAGTTAGTTAAGAACTTGTAAAAATAACTATATATGGCAGTTCCCTTTCGTCGAACCTCTTCCAAAAAGAAAAAACAAAGACACACAGTAAGCAATCTTAATTTTCAAAAAAGAGCAACGAGCACTTTAATTAAATGCAATAATTGTCAACAAATCAAAAAACCTCACCGAATTTGCCCCGCTTGCTTGACTTATCGTTCAGCAAAATATTAAGTTTCAGTTTGCTAAAAAGTATATATAAGGAAAAATGGAAAAAAATAAAGAATTTATTGTTGATAATTTCCAATCGCTACTCAATGAATGCAAGAGTTTGCGAAAGAAATTAGAAGCAGCCAATTACAGCAAAAGAACAAAATTTTATGCTTGAATGAAAAAAAGGCAAAAGTTAGAGTTGACGGAAGACGAGTGTTACGAAATCGAACTTGACCATTTTGACAAAAGAGATTTGAAACAAATAATTCAAATCATTTGTAACGAGTTATTGAAGTTAATCCCTCCCCGGAAAAGGAAATATGCCCAAAAATTGATTAGCAACTTTCGCTTGCCTTCGGAAGAATTGACTTGGGAAAAATTAAATGCGGTTTCTAATGCTCAATCATTACCAATAGAAAGCAAAAATCAATGCGCAACTTGTGCCAAAAAATTCAGTTGGTGAAGCTTTTTTAGTAAAGATACTGATGAACAAGGTAATCAATTTTGTTCGCGAAATTGCCGCGAAGAGTTTCACGACCTAGTTTGCGATAAATGCCAAATTAAAATATTTGATACCCCCCACTACATTAATAAAGAAGAAAGGGAAGGAGTAATTTGTTTTGATTGTGCCAATACTAAATGTTTAGGGTGCCGCAAAACTATTCCGCACTCCCTTGACTATTTTCAAAAACTTTTGCCTGGTCCAAAAGGAGAAAGAGTTAAATCCAACAGTTCCGGGAATTACCTTCCTTTCTGCAAAAGTTGTCAAGCTAAGAAAATTGACCAATCAGCGGAAGAAGAATAAAGTTGATATTGATTATTTGGTCTTTGCTTCCGCCTTGGCTTGGGCTTTTTGTTGCCTTTGGTGAAACTTTTCTGCTCTTCCCATTCTTACTTTGCCGGAAGTTCCTCCTTTATAAGCCGGACTACAATTAGCACAAGTGCTTACGTTTTTGTTTTCTGAAGCAGTGGAATAATTTTGGTACTCCTCATGGCAAGAAATACAATAATAATTTATCAAATAAAGAGAACTGTGGAGATTTTTTTTCATATAACTATTTTTTCTCCTTTTGCTTTTATTTTTGCTTAATTTTAGCACAAAAAACTCTTAACCCTATTCTTGTCACCATAATAACACCGTAAAAAGCATTTTTAGATATTTCATTTTACTTCGACTAACCTTGACTCTTTTTCTTGAAAAAATTGAAGTTTAAAAATTAAGTAAATGTATTTTTCACTTTGCCAAAATTGGGAGTTTCTTTCAGGTCATTCAACGACATTTAAATTATTAGCCGTTAATTCCGCAAAGATAGCAAGGTCATCCTGTGAAGTTAAACGAAAAAAATCAAAGTGGTTTAAATAATAATCCTTCTTTATTTTATATTGCTGCAAAATAGTAAAAGTGGGTGAATTTACTGTCTGTTTAATTCCTAGTTTTTGGGCGAGTGTCTGGGTCAAAGTGGTTTTTCCTACTCCTAAACCTCCTTGTAAAAGTAAAAAAATATTGGGCTGGAGGTAAGGTAAAATCAATTCGGCTAATTGCTCTAAATCAATTAAGTTTTTTATAATGAACGATTGGTTAATTTTTTCTAGCATGGCAGCAATATAGAGGTTCGTTGGGCAAACCAACTAAGCAATTAGTTTAAATCTATAATTTTAGTTTAGATGGTCGTTTTTCTAGGATACTCTTAATTCATTTTCTAAATTATTAATTTTTTTATCGTATTTCAGTCAGAAATGTATGTCCATTTTTTTGACGGATGGTTTTAAAAGTTGTTAAAATGGCAATAAGATTGAGGAATCTTGAATAATTTTTTGCAAATGTGAAACTAACTCATCAATATCATCATAATTATTATACACGCCAAAAGAAATCCTTAAAGCAGAATTAGTGCCAATCAATTTAGTTAAATAAGGACAGCAAAAATTCCCGGCACGTATGAGAATATTGTTCTTTCCTAAGTAATCAGTTAGGTCGTGAGCATGATAAGGTGATAAGTTAAAAGTAATAATATTCGCCGAGACTAAGTTTTGATTATAAATATTCATGTCTTTTAATTTTTTTAACTTTTGGAGAGCATAATTACGCAAATTGTTTTCGTATTCGTAAATTTCTTCGGTGCCAAGTTTATTTAAAAATTCAAAAGCAGCTTTTAAGCCAAAAATTTCAGCCAGGGGCAAAGTTCCTACTTCCATTTTTTGCGACAAAGGTAAGTTTTGACCAGTATTTTTCTCCATTGGTCCAATTTTTTTGCCACCTCCTCATAATAAATGAGGCAACTTTTGTCCCAACTCTTTTCTTATTCAAAGCACACCAATTCCCGTCGGTCCGTAAACTTTATGCCCTGACAAAGCCAAAGCATCAATATTTCATTTCTCTATATCAATTGGAACATGAATAATACTCTGGCAAGCGTCTAAAATAATTAAGCAATCAGGATTGATTTTTTTAATTTTTTGGGTAATCTCTGCTACTGGATTAATTACTCCTAAACTGTTACTCACGTGCACAAAACTAACAATTTTGGTTCTCTTGCTAATGTATTTATCTAATTGGCCAATGTCAATAGTAAGTTCATTATTTAAAGGCAAAAAGTCGATTCTAGCTTTTTTTTCCTTGGCAATGGCTTGTCAAGGGTGAAGATTGGAACTGTGTTCAAGGTAAGTCAGGGCAATTCGGTCTCTTTCTTGCAAACAATCTTTTAAAGATAAAGCCAGAATATTCAAGGCGTGGGTAGTAGAAGGCAAAAAACTAATCTCTTCGGCTTGACCATTGATTTTTTGAGCAATTATTTCTCTAGTTTCCCGAATAGTTGTTCACACTTTTTTAAATAAGGGGCTGCTGCTTTCACTATGGGAATTAAGGGAATATTTTTGATTATAATCATTGATGGCTCGAATTACGGTTTGGGGTTTTAAACTAGTCGCTGCGCTGTCAAAATAAATTAATCCCTTTTGTTTTTTAAAAATGGGAAACTCTTTCCGCCAATCATCCATATATTCATTTTTTTTCACTTATTGTTTTGGCAAGCAAACGTTTCAATATGCTTTATAATAGGATTATCGTCTAATCGATAGTGCCCAAAAAATGTCCAAAAAAAGCGATTAAAAGAAAGAAAAACGTGATTGAGACCCGCGAGAAGTAAAATAATTATTATGCCAAATTGCCTATTTTGTGAAATTGTTAAACGAGAAAAAAACGCCTACATTATTGCTGAGAATGAGGAAGTTTTGGTTATTTTAGACGCTTATCCAGCCAGTGAAGGACATGTTTTGCTTATTTCTAAAAACCATTTTGCTAATATTGCCGAAGTTGACGAAAAAAGTTGAAAATATTTCTTGCCCTTGCTAAAAAGTATTATTGATAAATTGCAAAATGCCTTTCAACCCCAAGGATTTAATGTTATTATTAACATGCATGAAGTGGCTTACCAAAGTGTTTTTCATTTACATATCCATATTATTCCGAAATACCAAAAAGACCAAGGATTCGTTTGAACTGTCCGCAAGGAAAAACCAATTGATTTAGTTCAAACAGCAAAAAAACTAAAGATAATTATGTAATCTCTCTCTTATTAGAAAGTTTTCAATTATTGAGATTTTTTAACAGCGTAAATAATCTTTTGATTACAAAAGGAAAAACTCACGCCATGGGTGCCACTTTGTACTTTCAAATTTATTGCTAACTAAAAATATATTATAGAAGTTTTGGGTTTGTTCGTTTTTCCTTCAATGAGAAAAAAATGAATGATAACTCTTTGAAAACTAAATAGAACCAATCACGTACGGGTGAATTCTCGTGCTAATTTTTTTTAAGAGTTTGATCCTAGCTCAGGATGAACGTTGGTAGCATGCTAAACATATGCAAGTCGAGCGAAAAGTGATAGCAATATTGCTTTTAGCGGCGTACGGGTGAGTAATGCTTATCTTACCTACCGTTTAGTGGGGGAATAATACCGCATATTCTGGCTTCGGCTAGGAAAGGAAGTCGCAAGGCTTTCGCTAAATGACGGGGATAAGTCGCATCAGCTAGTTGGTGGGGTAAAGGCCTACCAAGGCAATGACGCGTAGCCGGGCTGAGAGGCTGATCGGCCACAAGGGGACTGAAACACGGCTCCTACTCCTACGGGAGGCAGCAATGGGAAATCGTCGGCAATGGGGGCAACCCTGACCGCGTAATGCTACGTGAAGGATGAAGGTCTACGGATTGTAAACTTCTTTACTTGGATGTACTCCTTAAAACTTGCATCCGAGCAAAAAGTCACGACTAACTATGTGCCAGCAGTCGCGGTAAGACATAGGTGGCGAACGTTATCCGGAATTATTGGGCGTAAAGGATGCGTAGATGGTAGAATAAGTTATTGGTCGATGCCAAACTCAATTTGGCGGAAGCTGGCAATACTGTTCAGCTAGAGGGCAGGAGAGGTTGATGGAATTCTGTGTGGAGCGGTGAAATGCGTTGATCTGCAGAGGAACACCAAAAAAGGCGAAGGCAGTCAACTATTCTGTTCCTGACATTGAGGCATGAAAGCGTGGGGAGCAAACCGGATTAGATACCCGGGTAGTCCACGCCCTAAACGATGAGCATTAGATATTAGGCATTTTGCTTAGTGTCGCAGCTAACGCTTTAAATGCTCCGCCTGGGTACTACGGCCGCAAGGCTAAAACTCAAAGGAATTGACGGGGACCCGCACAAGCGGTGGAGCATGTGGTTTAATTCGATACGACGCGCAGAACCTTACCAAGGTTTGACATGGAGGGCAAAGTTGAAGAAACTCAACGGAGGTTATCCCGACACAGGTGGTGCATGGTCGTCGTCAGTTCGTGCTGTGAAGCGTACGCTTAAGTGCTATAACGAACGCAACCCTCATATTTAGTTGCTATCATTTAGTTGAGAACTTTAAATAGACTGCTAAGATAACTTAGAGGAAGGAGAGGATGACGTCTGATCATCATGCCCCTTACACCTTGGGCTACACACGTGCTACAATGGTTAGGACAAAGGGTCGCCAACCCGCAAGGGGGAGCCAATCCCAAAAAACTAACCTTAGTTCGGATTGGAGTCTGCAACTCGACTCCATGAAGTCGGAATCGCTAGTAATCGTGAATCAGCAACGTCACGGTGAATATGTTCTCGGGTCTTGTACACACCGCCCGTCAAATCACGAAAGTCGGTAATGCCTGAAACCAATTAACTAACCCGCAAGGGAAGTGGTTGACTAGGGTAGGATTGGCGATTGGGATTAAGTCGTAACAAGGTATCCGTAGGGGAATCTGCGGATGGATTACCTCCTTTCAATATAGAAAGGTTTTTTCGAAAGGTTCTATTTAGTTTTGGGAGATTTTATCTCTCGTTTATTCTTTGAAAACTGAACACAAAAAAAGATTTCACCAAATAGCGTAAGTGAAAAAGAGTGGATGGTGGATACCTTGGGATTGATAGGCGAGGAAGGACGCGATATCCGGCGATACGCCTCGGGGAGTTGGAAAGTGAACTTTGATCCGGGGATTTCCGAATGGGACAACCTATTGCCAGTAACGTGGCAATATCTAAGTTTCATAATGCTTAGAAGCGAACCTGGCGAACTGAAACATCTTAGTAGCCAGAGGAAAAGAAAATAAATAATGATTCTCTGAGTAGCGGCGAGCGAAAGGGGAAAAGCCCAAACCAATTAGTTTACTAATTGGGGTTGTAGGAAAATACATTAAGAGTTACCAAAATTATTGATAGAAGAATTGTGTTGGAAAACCAAGCCAAAGAGAGTGAAAGCCTTGTATTCGAAATTAATGATTCTCTGTGTTTAATCCTGAGTACAACGAGACACGTGAAACCTTGTTGGAAACAGCGGGGACCACCCCGCAAGGCTAAATACTCATCAATCACCGATAGTGAACTAGTACCGTGAGGGAAAGGTGAAAAGAACCCCGGAAGGGGAGTGAAAGAGAACTTGAAACCATCACACTTACAAAAAGCCAAAGGACGTTAAAGTCTGATGGCGTGCTTTTTGTAGAATGAGCCGGCGAGTTATAATCATTGGCAAGGTTAAACTTCTTGCGAAGTGGAGCCACAGCGAAAGCGAGTTTTAATAGAGCGTTAAGTCAGTGATTATAGACCCGAAACTAGGTGAGCTAATCATGAGCAGGTTGAAGTGGGGATAAAACCCCATGGAGGACCGAACCAGTGCTCGTTGAAACGATCTTGGATGACTTGTGATTAGAGCTGAAATTGTTATCGAACCTAGAGATAGCTGGTTCTCCCCGATATAGTTTTAGGACTAGCGTCAGACGAAAAGTAGAGGAGGTAGAGCACTGAATATAGAAGGGCCCTTAACTGGGTACCGACTATAATCAAACTCCGAATACCTTTACTCCTTATCTGGCAGTCAGTCTGGGGGTGATAAGGTCCCTGGACGTGAGGGTAACAGCCCAGATCATCAACTAAGGTCCCTAAATAATGCTAAGTGTGGAAGGAAGTGAATTCGTTTAGACAGCTAAAATATTGGCCTACAGGTAGCCATTATCTAAGGAGTGTGTCACAACTCATTAGCCGAAGGAATTTGCGCCGAGAATGTAAGGGGGCTCAAGCATTATACCGAAGTTATGAACTAAAAGGCATTAATTAGCGACATTGAGTAAAAGATCAGAATTTTAGCAAATAATTAATTTTCTTAATCATTAACCAATGCCTTTTAGTGGTAGGGGAGCGTAGCAAAAACGATGAAGTTAAACCGTGAGGATTAGTGGAGATTTTGCTAGTGAGAATGCCGGCGTGAGTAACGATAGAAGGTGAGAATCCTTCTTGCCGTATGACCAAGGTTTCCAGGGTCAAGTTCGTCTTCCCTGGGTTAGTCGGGACCTAAGGCCAAACTGAAAAGTGCAGTCGATGGACAACAGGTTGATATTCCTGTACTAACATTATTACTGACGGAGTGACGGAGACAGTTAAGATAAGCCAACTGCTGAATGTGTTGGTCTAAGTATGTAGAGGGCACCATAGGTAAATCCGTGGTGCATAACCTTGAAGTATGATGGATAGGGAAAGGTTCGCTAAGTACCGAAGTATCTGATACTTTGCTTCTAAAAAAAGCTTCTAAGTTTGGTTCGACCAAAAATAATAATGTTACCCGTACCGAGAACGAACACACGTGGTCGAGGAGAATATCCTCAGGCAAGCGAGATAACTATGGTTAAGGAACTTTGCAAATTAGCCCCGTAAGTTCGCGAGAAGGGGTGCCGGTGAAAACACCGGTCGCAGTTAAGAGGCACGAACGACTGTTTACCAAAAACACAGCTCTCTGCTAAGGAGTAATCCGATGTATAGGGGGCGACGCCTGCCCGGTGCTGGAAGGTTAAGAGGAGGGGTTAGCCGCAAGGTGAAGCTCTGAATTGAAGCCCCAGTGAACGGCGGCCGTAACTATAACGGTCCAAAGGTAGCGAAATTCCTTGTCAGGTAAGTTCTGACCCGCATGAAAGGCGTAACGATTCGTGCACTGTCTCAACCATAGACTCGGTGAAATCTTAGTACCTGTGAAGATGCAGGTTACCCGCAACTAGACGGAAAGACCCCGTGGAGCTTTACTGCAACCTGATATTGACTTTTTTTCTGAACTGTGCAGGATAGGTGGGAGACTGTGAAGTTGGTTCGCTAGAATCAACGGAGTCAACGGTGAGATACCACTCTGTTTAGCAAAAAAGTCTAACTTATTGGCTTTACCGCCAAAAGGACAGTGTTTGGTGGGTAGTTTAACTGGGGCGGTTGCCTCCTAAAAAGTAACGGAGGCGTTCAAAGGTATCCTCAGCAGGAATAGAAATCCTGTGACGAGCGTAAAGGCAGAAGGATGCTTAACTGTGAGACTGACCAGTCGAACAGATACGAAAGTAGGACTTAGTGATCTGCCGATGCTTAGTGGTAAGGTCGGCACTCAACGAATAAAAGTTACCCCGGGGATAACAGGCTTATCTTTTCCAAGCGACCATAGCGACGAAAAGGATTGGCACCTCGATGTCGGCTCTTCTCATCCTGGTGGTGAAGAAGCTACCAAGGGTTGGGCTGTTCGCCCATTAAAGAGGAACGTGAGCTGGGTTCAGAACGTCGTGAGACAGTTTGGTTCCTATCTATTGCGGGCGCAGGAAATTTGCGGGGGGCTGTCCCTAGTACGAAAGGACCGGGATGGACTAACCAATGGCGTACCAGTTGTCATGTCAATGGCACGGCTGGATAGTTATGTTAGGAATAGATAAACGCTGAAAGCATCTAAGTGTGAAGCTAACCCCAAGATGAGATTTCCCATCCCGAAAGGGAGTAAGATACCTTCTAGACTAGGAGGTTGATAGGCACCAAGTGCAAGCAGAGTAATCTGTTTAGAGCTAAGTTGTACTAATTTTTCGAGGACTTATTTTTTGGTTGAATTTCTTTCTTTTGTGTTCGGTTTTGAGGGAATAAAACCCTCTTTGATAATACTGGTGGTTCTAACGAAGTGGCAATACCCGTTCCCATTCCGAATACGGCAGTCAAGCACTTCTGTGGCGAAGATACTTTTAACAGGGAAAATAGTTCGCTGCCAGTATTTTTTATAAAAAAAAACATAATATCTTCTTAAATGATGGTTTTTTGGCAGATAATATTTTTAAAAAATGGTGGGAAATTATAAGTGATATGTGGAAAAAAAGGTGGATTAATTTGTTTCCTAGTAATAATTGTTTTTCCTATTATTCTGGTATCTCTCGCATTTTTTATGTCAAAAAAATATTTTTATCCTTTCTCTGAATAAGGGAATTACTAACGCTAGTCAGTTTGCTTAATAAAAGTAATTTGCGACTTAAAGATAGCGATTTTGCGAGGAAGAAAGCACGGAGACCAATTTTGCTGAGAAAAATATTCCTTTTTCTGATTTGGCGACAAGCACGTCTGTCATTTTCCCAAAAAGGCACGAAGATAATTTTAAAAGTTGTTAAATTTTGTTTCCCAAATTTTCAAAAAAGTAAGTAAAAATAATTAATATTATTATATGAGCAAAATTATTTTTCTGAATAGCTGTTCCTCAGCCGGAAAAACTTCTATTGTGGCAGCCATCCAGTATTTGAGTAACGAACCTTGATTAACTTTTGGGGTGGACACACTTTTTAAAGCCATGCCTCCTAAATATTTACCTTTTGGAGAAAAAGCTGACGAAGGAATTCAATTTGTGCCGGGAGTTGACAGAAAGGGGTTTCCCATCATGGAAATTAAATCTGGTTCTTATGGCGATAAAGTCGGCAAATCAATTCCGAAAATAATTAAGCAATTAGTGGATGACGGTCATAACCTGATTATTGATGAAGTGATTTGGGAAAGAACAGGTTTAGAAAACTATGCTTTGTTTTTGAAAGGTCATCAAGTTTGCTTTGTAAAGGTAACCTGCGAATTGTCTTTAATGGAAGAAAGGGAAAAAATTCGCGGAGATCGGGCTTGAGGGCTTGCTCGTGCTCAATATGCTAAAATAGAAGATTTAGATTGGGAATATAAACTTCAAGTTGACACCGATAAAAACACACCTTTTGCTAGTGCCAGAATAATTTTAAAATCTATGGGATTAGAATCTGCGGAAGTCAAAACAAAACCTTAAAATATAAATATAATTTGTTGTAAATGGTGCTGAAATTAAAAAACGAAAAAAAATCTTCTCCTCAATACATGATTAATCAGCAAATACCCTTTGCGGAAGTTTTGTTAGTGGGAAACATTGACGAGAAAGAAAATGAAGTCATTTCCAAGCAAAAAGCCTTAAAGAAAGCTCAAGAACAAGGACTAGACCTAGTTTGCTTTCGTCAACCAAATGGAAAAAATCCAGCAGTTTGCAAAATAGTTGATTACCAAAGACACCTTTTTGAAGCAAGCAAAAAAGCCAAAACTCAAAAAAAAATTAGCCAAAAGCCTCTTCTCAAAAAAATTGGGCTAACTTTCCACATTGGCGAAGGAGATTTAGGGACTAAAATTAAACAAATTAAAAAATGATTAGAAAGTGGCTGCTCAGTAAAAGTTAGTTTAAAAATGACTGGCCGGGAAAAAGAACACCAAGACTTGGTTTTAGGAAAGTGCCAAAAGATTATTACTGATTTACAAACTCAATCTGAAAAAATCAAACTCCAAGGGAAAATCAAACTCCAAGGGAAAATTTACAGTTTCCTTCTTCAAAAAAGCAAGTAAAA
The DNA here is from genome assembly GCA_958430865.1 of Entrophospora sp. SA101. Lineage (NCBI taxonomy): Eukaryota > Fungi > Glomeromycota > Glomeromycetes > Entrophosporales > Entrophosporaceae > Entrophospora > Entrophospora sp. SA101. Next base: position 30,382 of record CAUDNR010001057.1, read on the forward strand.
ATAATATTATGGTCGTTAAATTAAAAACAAAAAAAGCTTTTCATAAAAGGTTTAAAGGCACAGCCAATGGCAATTTAAAAAGAGAAAGTGCTTTTACTTCTCACTTGTTTGGCAATAAATCTACTAAACAAAAAAGGCACTTGCGAAAGTCTTCCCTTTTAGCGAAAAGCGATTTAAAGCGTGCCCGGAAAATGATTAATTACAAAAGCATTTAATTTTTTTTGGAAACTTTTAGAGTTGCCCGATTAATTTCTCATTATTAGAGGTAAGTTTTGTTTAATTTGTTTAAAATTCAATTATATATTATATAATATTAACATGAAATGACAAGCACACACACACACACACACACACACATAACAAATTTATTTTTACAGAGAATAATTAAGCGAAGGAGTTCCACGTGGTAATATGGGAAACATAGCGAGCAAAATCGCGGCACTGCTTGGTTGAGCCGAAGAAATAAAAAGATTGATACCGACTGCTACCCCTGAATTTGATTCTAACCTAGAAAAAGTAACAGAAGGAGCCGGAAATTTATTGAGAAATCACTTTGACCCTAAAAAAGCTCCTTCTTCCCCCGAAATGGCAACCTGGTTAGCAGACCTTATTAACGAAGATTTACGCCAATATAAAAAGGCTTTTCTGCAATTAATCCAACTTCTTCCTCAGCAAGAGTGCGAAAAAGAGGGAAGAAAAGCAATTTTAAACAATCTGCTTAATAATTGTATTCGTGACGAAATTAATCAATTCATTCAACGAGTAAATTACCCAACCTCTAATCTTAACGCCAGCGACTATCGATATAATTGTTTAAGCAAAGAAAAAAACCAAATCCTCCGCGAAGTGAAAGCCACCAGGGAGCAAATTTACCAAGAAGTGGAAAAACTTGCCGGCGAGCTCGAAACGGAAATTCCTAATCTAAAACAAAAACGGGACGCGGAAAATTATCTACAAAAAATGGAAGAATTAGCCCAAAATATTTATCTAAATAAAGTTCAAAATATTCTCCAAGAATGAAATGATTATTTACAAAATAGCGGTCAAGAAAAAGAAACTATTGACCGCCTTACAAAAGAATTTCAAGCGGAAATTAAGAATGTCCCTTTTGCTAATTTAGAAAATTATTTAATAAGTTCAAAACAAAAAATTATATATAAAAATAAAAGAATGGCGAGATACGATACAAACGATTTTAAAAAATGAGTAAGAGACGAAAAAAAAGTTAAACCAAAAAAACTAAAAGATGTAGCCTTAAATTATATAATTAATCTAATTGAAGAGGGTAAAAAATTACCAGACAATAATTATGGTAGTACACTAGCAAAAGAGTGAATGAAAAAGGTAGATAAAGAAAATTTTATCGAATTATACAAAAAAATAGATTTAATTTACTGAGGAGACGGAAAAGTGAGAAGTAATTATGGCATCCCCTCCTCCACCTACATATTATGAGAAACAAGAGATGAAGTTTTGAGACTTAGTGAAACAACTGCTAACAAGGCAATCAACATTTACCAAGACTTTTTAAATAAATACACCGCCGCAGAGGTCGAAAGAATTCTCGCAAATGAATTAACGGACATTCACCAACTTTCTGAACCTAACCCATTAGGAGAAGCTATTCAAGAAATTTCGGCTGAGATTGCTGAAATAATTAGGGACGCTGGGCATATCGGAATTGACCCAATTCGCCATTTTGTCAGAGACGGAGAATTTGTTTGAGATAACGACCCCGAAGACATGAGTTTTTCTTTTATAACGGAAGATGCCGAAGAAGCAAGGAAAAAAGACCTGGAAGACAATTTCGCCAGAGTGAAAAGGGAATTCTTACGAGAGTTGAAACTAATCAAAGAAGGCATTAACGGCACAAGGAAAATAAGTCCTTTAGAAACTTTCACAAGTTTATTAGAAACCGGTCAAGTTGAAATAAAATGCGAAAAGTATGAATTATTCAAACACATCCCAGATTCTCACGGCGAAGTTCCTTTTGGTTTGCGAGACGCCATTGATGAATTAAACAGAAATTTTACTTTCGCTAATTTCGAAACAGTTGAAGATATTTGCCGAAAAAACCTTTGACTTGGTTGTTATTCATACTTTGATGAGAATGGCAGGCTACAAGAGAAATCTCAAAGAATTAATCCATTACTTAAAGAAGACCGAATTAATCAATTAAAAGAATTATGACAAAATATTGACCCTTCCGTCAGTTTCACCGTGGCATCACCAATTGAAAGCAAAAGTTTTGGGGACCTTCCTCCCTCTTCTTCTGCTACCAGCTCGTCAGACCCTAGAAGGCACACTATCGCTTCCGGTAAAGACATAGATAAAGAGTTAGCCCAAGGAAATAAAACCGGCACCCTCAAAGATTTACTAGCCCAACTGAAAATCGCCACTGACGCATTAGACGCCAGCCTTGAAGAGTTAAAAAAAAGGAGAAGAAATAGTGACATATATAAAGTATATATTAAAGAAGAAGAAGAAGAAGAAGAAGAAGAAATTAGCACACGCGGCGGTCAAGACGAAGAGGATGGCGAAAGAACCATTGAAACAATTCAGCAAGAAATGGAGTCGGCAGAAACGACACTAGATAACATGGCCTGAGAAACCATGATGGACAAACAAGCTTGAAACTCCTTTCGGAGAGGTCATTATGAAATAGAGAAAATTTACGAAAAAACAATCACAAATTTAAGAGGAAAAATATTGAGAGCCAATAAAGAGTTAGAGAAAGCCAATAAAGTTATTATCAAATATGAAGACAAAATTAAAGAAAAAGATGACCAAATCGACGCATTGAACAACAAAATAACTAGTCTTAGAACAGAAAAAACAAGATTAGGAAATAGAATCACCGAACTAGAAGAAGACCTGGGAGAAGAAAAGAAAAATTTAGCTGATGCCAACCGGAAAGTTGAAAGTTTAAATGATGAAGTTAAACAACTTAAAAAAGACCTGAAAAATGCCGAAGCCCAAAATGAAGCAAGCAATGAGTTAATCGACAGAAAAAATGACCTAATCAGGGAACTTGATGAACTACTTGACAAAATTATAGACACAGATGAGAAAGACGTTCAAAGCATCAACCAGGACAAAAAAAAATTAGCCCAACAAAAAAATTTTTTTATCAATGGTTTATTTTTACCCGTAATTGTAAAAAATAAAGATAATGAAAAAGTATTTGACAAAAGAGCAGCTCAACAAATCAACAAACGACTAGAATTTTTGAATCAGATTGATAAAACCTTTAAAATTTTTAAAAAAGAGGGTGATGAAAAAGGCGATTTTGATGAAGGCGAGTTAAAAAAGTTGCTTGACCTCCTAAACGAAAATATTGCTAGTCATAATAAAATTAAAGAAATCAATAGTTCAATGGTTCAAACCTTGATAAGTAAAGGTGTTGAAGAAAATAGAATTAGCAAAATTGCTCAAAATAGCACTATTGAAAAATCTCTCCAAGCAGTTGAAGATAATTTGAGTGTATTAACTACTAAATTGAATAGTGATAAGTCCGAAGAATACGAAAAAAAATTAAAAAACCTTCTCGGAACCGAGGAAGACGAAGATTTGGACGAAAATTGAGAAACAATTTTGACGGGCTGGAAAAGTCAATCCTGAGAATACGTTAAACTAATAAAAGAAATCAAAACCAAAATCTTTGGGCTTAAAGAAAATGATAATTTACCAATTGATTGGAAAGAACAAATTTTAAAAATCCGCACCGACTTAACCACCGCCAAAACCAGCACCGAAACCCGTTTAAACACTTTAGCCCAAACCAAAGTACCGGGGGCTACTGACGCTGAACGCAACGCCGCTTTAAAAACCTGGTTAGGCAACAACGGCGTTCACTTTACCAACCAAGCCGACACTTGAAAGACTTATTTACAAGGAGCCACTACCGCCGAAGAGTTAAGCCAACGCAGCGAAAAGATTGTGGAAGGCATTAAAGCCCTCGAAGCCGACTTAACCACCGCGAAAAACACCGAACAAACTAACATTGAAAACGCCCAAGATTTAACCAATACTAACCTAAAACAACGAGTAAGTGATGCCGATTTAAAAACTTGGTTAAATACTCACCCGCAAAATGCCGGAATTGCCGCTGGTGACAATTGAAAAACTTGACTCCAAGCCAGTGCTAATGTCGAGCAATTAGCTCACCGCATTGGTTTAATTCACCAAGGAATTGGGTTTATTCGCCAACAGCAAACTACTGATATAGACGCTGCTCAAAAAGCTGCTCAGGGAGTAATTGAAGCCTTTCGTGATAAGCAGGATATTAAAGATAATGTTTTAAATAATCAATTTAAAAGCGATTACTCAACAATTGCTGAGAACACTTGACAGGATTACATTAATAACTCTAACATCACCAACTTAAAAAATCGAAAGTTAGATATTTTGAATTCCCTGGCTAGATTAATTATTGCCAAGCACAGTAAAACCACAACCGACCCTAGTCAAATAACTAATCTCCAAAACCAATTAACGAAGGAAAAACAAGAACATCAAACCACTAAATCAGCTCGCCAAAAAGCCGAACAAGACAGAGACCAAGCCCAAAAAGAACGAGACGCTTACCAAACTCAATTAACCCAACAAGAACAAAAAATAGTCCAACAACTAAACAATTCTTTCAAACTTGGTCTAGACAAAGAAGAAAAAGACCTCAATAAAGCCATTACTAGAATTGAAAAATTAATCCAAAAACCGCCAATTACTCTTGGTTATGAAACTATTAAAGAAGAATTACGCCAGGCTCAACAAACTATTACTAAACTAGAAAAACAATTAACCGAAAAAACTCCTTTTGGCGAAAATATCAAAGAAATTATCCAAATTGACGAGAAACTACTTAATGAAAATCAGGAATTAAAAATTGAATTAAATAAACAAGCAGCCGATTATCAACAATTAGCCAAAGAGCGGAATAAGTTGGTGCTACAACAAATCAAAGATATTAACATAGAAAGCATTATTCAACTTGTCCCCCAAGCCAAAAAAGAAGCAATTAAGGAAAGCATTGAAAAAACTAATAACTATGCTGAGTTGGCTAGCGAAAGAAACAAATTAATTAGCAAACATATTAACCAAAGTTTAGCCAGTTTACCAGAAATTCAACAACAACAACAACAACAACAAAAAGAAAGAATTATTTTAATTGGTTTGCTGGCGGTGAGTTTACTAACAGTAGGAGGATTATTAATGAAATTAAAAGGAATTAAGGGGAAAAAGTAAAATAAGAATGTTTAAAACTTATCTGAACCATGACAGAAAAAAATCTAATGATTAAAAATTTTAAATCAGTTTTTTGCTCTTGGCTTTAAAAATATAATTAACATATGACAATTAGTTTGCTCGGAAAAAAAATTGGCATGACCCAGTTCCCGGAAGAAGGAAAGTTTATTCCCGTCACGGCAATTTTAGTTACTCCGAATATTGTATCCCAAGTTAAGACCCAAGAAAAAGATGGCTATTCTGCTTGTCAATTAGCCTTTCAAGAATGTCGAACCAAAGTCTTAAATAAATCACAACTTGGTCATTTAAACAAAAATAAAATTGCTGCTCATAAACATTTACGGGAAGCAAAAGATATGACTGGTTTTTCCGTCGGTTCGCAGTTAGACGCCTCGCTTTTTCAAGAAAAGGAAAGAATTAAAATTACGGGTGTTTCCAAAGGAAAAGGATTTGCGGGAGTAATTAAAAGACACGGCTTTGCTCTCGGTGCCATGTCGCATGGTGGTGGTCCAGTTCACCGTTCAATGGGTTCGGCTGGTGGTGGTCGGGGCACCCGGCAAAAAGTGCCCAAAGGGAAAAAAATGCCTGGTCATTTGGGAAATGAGCAAGTAACTGTTCGCAATCTCCTCATTGTCAAAATTTTTCCCGAAAAGCAATTAATTCTAGTAAAAGGAGCCGTTCCTGGTAATAAAAAAGGTTTGGTCAAACTAGTTAAAATTAATATATAATTATGACTATCTCGAAAGAATACTCAACTAGGGAGAAAATAAGAAAAATGCGAAAGAAGATTAACAAAGATTAAATTAAATATGAATGAAATAAAAACAAACAAAACTAACCATAATTATTATACTGGTATTGGGAGAAGAAAGACCGCTCGGGCTACAGTTTATTTAAAATCTGGTGGTACAGGCCAAATAGAAATCAGCCAAAGGGGTAAAAAAGAAGAGCGAAAGTTGGATGAATACTTTACCAATGCTTTACTGCCGAAAAAAGAAATTTTGAAACCCTTGGAAATCTTAAATAAGCAAAATGATTATGATTTGAAAATCCGCATAGCCGGAGGAGGGACAACTGGACAATTAGAAGCGATTAGATTAGGAATAGCCAAAGCCCTTTTGGCAGTTTCTCCGGAATACCGAACTACTTTGAAAGGATTTGGTCTGTTAACCCGGGATGCCCGCAAAGTAGAAAGGAAAAAAATTGGCTTAAAGAAAGCCCGAAAAGCTACTCAGTATTCCAAACGTTAATATTAGTGATTACTCTTAAAAAAATTATTAACGAATCCTTACTAGAAACAAATAAATATGAACTCAATAAATAATCTGCTCTCAGAAAGAACAAAAAAAAACTTACAAGCCATTGGTTATAGCCAATTAACGGATATTCAAGAAAAAGTTATTCCGCTAATTTTGGAAGAGAAAGATATCATTGCCCAGTCCCAAACTGGCACTGGAAAAACAGCGGCTTTTATTATCCCCAGCTTGGAAAAAATCGAACCATTTGCTAAACCCCAAATTTTAGTTTTGGTGCCAACCCGGGAGTTAGCTTTACAAGTTAGTGAAGAAACGAAAAAATTATCCCAAGTAAGCAAATTACGGGTACTTGCTGTTTATGGTGGCACCTCCATGGAAAATCAATTACGCTCATTTCGCTCGGGTGTTGACGTAATAATTGGCACGCCGGGGAGAATAATTGACCATCTCCGAAGGAAAAGTTTTCAACCGGCTAACTTGAAATTTGTCATTCTTGATGAGGCTGACGAAATGATTGATAAAGGTTTCTTGGCCGATATTGAAAAAATAATCAAAATGACCCCGGCTAGTCGCCAAACCTTACTTTTTTCCGCTACGATTACACCACCAGTAGCCAAGTTTGCCAAACTTTATTTAAAAAATCCGGTACGAATTAGCGGAGAAACAAAGAATTTGCTCGAAAATCACATTGAACACTATTACTTAGAAGTGGCTTCTCGGAAAAAAAACTCTCTTTTAGTTGATTTTCTTCGTCTTCATAGTTCCGAATTAGTCATTGTTTTTGTGAACACCAAAAGAAGGGTGGAGCAAATAAACGAAGTGCTAAGCCGAGAAAATTTAAAAGTTGACTATATTCACAGTGATTTGTCCCAAGCCCGCCGCACCAGGGTTTTTAATAAATTTAGAACTAAGCAAATATCTTTATTAATTGCTACTGATGTGGCAGCGCGGGGATTACACGTTAACGACATTGCTTACGTTATCAACTATGATTTTCCCCAAAGTTCCGAGTTTTACATTCACCGAATTGGTCGTACCGGCAGAGCCGGAGCCAGTGGCAAAGCGATAACTTTTATTAGTTCCCCCAAAGAGAAAAAAATGTTGTTTGCCTTGGCTCGGCAAAAAGGATACAAAGTTGAGCCACTAAATTTACCTGACAAAAGCCAAATCAGCCAAATTTTAGAAGATAAATTGCTGAAAAAAATAATCAATAATATAGAAAAGACGGAAGTTAGTCAAAACAACAAGGAAAAAGTCAAAAAATTAAACGAAAAGTACGGGGCTGAAAAAGTGGCTAACACTCTCTTTAACTTATTAGCCAAAGACGAAATGCATTATTAAATAAAATTAAAATGAACACGAGGTTTTGATTTTTTTGGTGCTGATTGAGGGACTCGAACCCCCAGCCTTCCGCTTACAAGGCGGCTGCTCTATCCAGTTATAGCTAAACCAGCTTTTATAATGTATTTTTAAATGCTAGTCGTATTGGAAACTTTACGGGCATTTTGGCTACTTGCTTCAATTTTTGCATAAAAAGTATAAACATAATAAACCATAAATAATACTAATAATCAAGAAAAGAACACCCTGCCAACTATTTCTTTGCTCTGGAGTTTTCAAAACCGTAAAATAATTGCAAAAAGTAAGAATCAAAGGCAAAAGTGCTAAAAACCCAAAAGCTATTTTACCCAAAAATTCCACTAAATCCATATATTACTTTTTAGCAAACTCATTGGCTTGATTGCTTACCATGATAAAGATTTTGGTTTAAATTTCCCCGCCCGGAACACAGGCTCTATTTATCGTATTAATAAAGACTTAAAAGGGTTTAAATGGGTGGATTTAGGGCAAGAAAAACCAAAAAAGTAGGTGATTTACGGCGATTTTTCTTTTTGCTTATTCATTTATTTATTTTCTCGCCCTCTTTTACTTTTATATTTTAAACTTAAAATTTATTTAAACCATAATTGGATAACTATACATATAAAACCATAAAAAATAATAAAAACGCCATCCTAACAAGAAAAAAATTACCGGTATGTAGTACATGATAAAAAATTTTAGTCTCGTTTGGTGCTACTGTCAGCGGTTTTAATTAATTTGGCAATTTCATTTTATTTTTAATCTCTTTTAATTTTTGCTGAGCCAGTTTTTGGCAGTAATGTTGATTTTTTTCCAATAAGCCAGTGATTTTGGCTTGATAAATAGGAAACTTTTCTTGAATAATTTGGAATTTAGCGCAAACTAATTCTGCTAATTTAGTTTTAAATTGGTGGTAGTTTAAATTACTCACCTCTTTTTCCGCTTCCTGCGGGCTGACCTTCTTGAACAAAGCATAAATAAGCAAAAGGTTAGAAATGCCAGTTTTTTTTATTGGGTCATAATAAACCTTGTTTTCTGAGTCTGTTTCCGCTCGCTGGATTTTTTTTTTGACAATTTCAGGTTCATCGAGTAAAGCCAAATGGTCGTTTTCACTTTTGGACATTTTTTTTTCCGGATTTTGCAAGCCCATAATTTTACCCCCTAATTGAGGGATAGCAAATTGTGGCAATTTTAGCAATTCGGCTTGGTAAAAGTTATTGAATTTGCGAGCGATGGCAGCAGTTAATTCACAATGCTGCTGCTGGTCTTGACCGACAATTACTAAATCCGCATCATAAAGAAAAATATCCGCTGACATTAGAACGGGATAAGCCAATAAGGCTAAATTGCCAGTTTCCTCACCCTTTTTTTTTTCTTTATATTGAATCATGTTATTTAATTCACTTACGGTCACCGAAGGAGTTAAAAGTCAAGTTAATTCACAATGTTCTTTAATTTGCGATTGAACGAATATTTTACAGTCTTCTTTTAAACCGCAAGCATATAACAAAGCCGCAATGTCAGCGGCTTTTTTTCGGTAATCCATTCCCTGCTGCGGAACAGTCAACGCATGTAAATCAGCAATCATAACAATTACCTCGTATTCTTCTTGCAAAAGCAAAATGTGGTTGATTACTCCTAAATAATGACCTAATGTTAAGGTGCCAGTAGCTTGGATGCCAGTGAAAAAGCGTGGTCTGGTCATATTTAATTTTTAACCTTTTTTGCTCATTACTAAGAATATTTGTACATCTAAAACTTGAGGAAACAATTCTGAACTATTCAAACATATAACTATGGTTATTGAAATTTTTGAAGTTCAGCATCAATAAAATCACTTGCCGCTTCCTCGTTTATTTCTACTGCTATTTCTATCGCCCTTTTTGCGATATTTAATAAGTATTTTGATTTGTTGTATGCATCTTCACCTTCCCAAACAGTAGTTTCGATTTGTTCTTGGATTAATTTATCCAACATAGGTATTGGTATTTTTTTTGTATCATAAGGATAAATACACTGCTGAACCGAACCTCTTAAATTCCTTCTAGTTAATAATTGTCCGATAGAAGAATTAAGAAACACCAATAAGTAATAAGGATTTATTATTTGCTGTATCGGACGTATAAGCGTTAAAGAACTTCCACAAATTGCTCTTACTGGCGAGTTATATAAATTAGCCTTTCCTACATAGTCAGCACCTACTGAGTAAACAATGATATCGTTTTTGCCTAGCAGATACTTTTGGTTTTTTCTAACAAATTCATCAGTGGTATAAGAAGATTCTTGGTCGTTTCAAAATTTGTCGCTAGGAAAATAGTCGCTAAGATGTTTTTCGGTAATAATGAACGTTTTTTCTTTGATATCTCTTAATTCACAAGGAGGATTAGATGGGTGTCCTATAAGAGAAGTTAGGTCTTCAAGATACTTATATCCATTTTTGGATTTTTTTATTCTTTGAATAGCTTCATCGAATTTTGGTTGAAAATATTCGGCATCACATCGTTCCGCTTGTTTGGTATCTGAGAAGTTTCTAGTAAAAGTTAATTGGTGTCGTGGTTTAAATTCATTTAGGTCAAGGGCGCTGGATAGAATTTTTTCAGCCTCGTAATATTTTTGCTTTCTTATAGCATTAAGTTTAATAGATAATTGAACTATTTCTTTAATCTTTTGATTAAATTTACTAGAACAAGGATATAATTGAATTTGGTCAAAATCTTCTAATAGTATCCTTACTTGAACGCTACCTCTGGCTATTCTTTTTAATTGAATCGAGCCATATTTTGACATTAAAAATGATGCTATATATTCAGAGGAAAGTTCTGATGAAGGCCTTAAAAACCCAACCGAACGAGCACCAGTGCTTTCTTTGATAGTATCTGTTATTAACGATAAATTACCAACTATTCCTACCGTTGTAAGCAGAATATCTCCGGGAAGAAAATGGGATCTAGTCATCTGTTTTTGGTTGTATTTCGATTCTGGTATATAAACAGGTCTAGCATTTTCAATAAAAAAACCAGCACTTATATCTTTTCCTCCGTAATAAGGAATGCCTGGATAATCTTGAAAATATTCAGTTATTTTTGAATGATTGCCATCGCTTACTTTAACATAATTAGTTAAAGGTTGTTTTTTGCTAAGCAGACTTAAAGTTTTCAAAACATCTGGTTTATAAAACTCAGCATCTACTCTAAATGTTCTTTCTAAACTACTTTTGTATATAATTGAAAACCGCATAATTAATTTCAAAAACTTAATTTATTATTTTTAGCTCATTTTATAAATTCTTCAGCAATCCCATCATTAAGTTCCTTCGAATCATTGTCATCATTAAGTGCATGATTATACAAGTCATTATCAACAATCAAATGTCCGTTTCCATCTATTTTAGGCTTGCCTAATTCATCTTTCTTATAAATATATTCTCCGGAATTATCTTTACCTCCTTTTTCGGATACAGCAAAAAAAATTGGGTAATCTTCTAACTTAGGACATAATTCACCATTCTTAGGATTATTATTTCATTTTTGCAAGAATAAGACGCTTGTCTTAGTGCCGGTATGAGGTTTAAAAGTATTAGGATGTAAACCTACAACCGCAATAATTCTTGCTCTAGTAGCGATAAATTTACGAATCTCTTTATCTGTTGAATTATTGAATCTTCCTTGTGGCAAAACTATTGCCATTCTCCCTCCCGGTTTTAGAAAATCTAAATTTCTCTCAATAAATAAAATATCTCTTCCTACTTGTTTTTTTGGTTCTTTTTTGTCACCTTTTTGTTTATAACCTAATTCATATTTATGGATAATTCTTGACTCTTTAATATCTCCCGCAAAAGGAGGATTGGCCATTAGAACATTAAACAAAAACTCTTTATTTGAGGAATTTTTTCTTAGTTTTCTTAGTCTTTTAAAACCCTCTCCATAAATGTCCGATCATTTTGTACTTTCTGAGTTTTCGTTCCATCTATCATAGTCAAGGGTGTTTAAATGCAACACATTGGTATTGCCATCTCCAGCAATTAAATTTAAGGTTCTAGCTACTCGCACAACTTTCTCATCAAAATCAATTCCAAATATTTTTTCAATATCATCTTTCTCTTTGTCGGTCACGCCATGTAAAAGTGAATTAAAAATATAAAAGATGTTGTGAACTGGGAAACCACAAGAACCAGAAGCAGTATCAACCATGAATTCTCCTTTTTTTGGATTTAACATTTTTACGCACATATCAATGACGTGTCTGGGCGTAAAATATTGACCTTTCTCTCCTTTCGCTGATTTACCTACTAGATATTCAAAAGCCTCGTCAATTACCTGTAAATTGGTATTAAACAACTTTACGTCTTGCAATCCCGATATACATACAGCAAGATGTGATGGGGCTAATTCAATATTACTTTCTTCTGGGAAAATTCCTTTTCAGGCTCGCTTAGCAGAGTCAAATAATCTTTGAATTTTTGCCTTTAATTCAGTATCCGATTGTCCAGTATTTCGAAACTCTAAAACTCTGAAATCACTATCATTGTCAAAGTTATTTAAGTAATCTTTTACTTTATTAAAATCTCGATACCAGTGATTTCCTAAATTATTTTTTAATGCTCAATACAAAATTTCTTTGTCCCTCTTGCTTTGGTTTTCGTCGTAAAGTTTAGTAAAAATTAACTTAAAAACCTCTTCAAACACGTCAACTCCGGCATTGGCTAAGACTTCATCTTCCAAAGATAGTATAATTTGCTTAAGAGACCTGCCTTCATTGGGAATTTTATCTCTGATAATTAAGTCTTTAAGTGTATATCTTTCTCTAAGAACATCTGAAAGGCTTTGCTCGGAATTTGGTATGCTAGTTATTTCTTCAAAGTAGTTGGGATCTTTGCGATTGTATTTTAAAATTTGGCTTCCGTTGGTTCAAATTCCAATGGGGCAACCAGTAGCATTACAATAAGACTTTAGTTGCTCTTTTCCAAGTTTTTCGTTTGGTTTTTTAACTTCGATTATAATATACTCGACAGTGGGTCTGTCTTTATCAAAAATTACGATATCGGCTGATTTTTTTTCTCGTCCAAAGTGGATAGAATGTTCTAATTTGATTCTCGATTTTGGATAGTTATAATCCTCCATCAAGGTAGCAATGTATAACTGTCTTACTATCTCCTCTGGTTTTAATAAAATTTCTTTATTCCTTATAAGGCAAACAACGTAGGGGTTTTGATTTTTCCAAACTATTTTATTTTCTAATTGCCCAACTTTCTCTGGGTCAAAAATATTTAGTCCATAGGGAGTGTTTTTGAGAACTTTGTGTATGGGTGATTCATTCATATTTTTATGCTTGAACTATTCTATGAGTTAAATTTATTACTTAGTTTTTAGTGATATTTTTTTCTTTTATTCGCCTTTCTAACGCAAAATTTTTTTATTCATAGAGCAATTTATTAATGAATTTCCGTTGATAATTAATAATTCCTTTATTTTTCGGGAACCAAAGAGCAATTTCTTTTTTGGCACTTTCTGGGCTGTCTGAGGCGTGACAAATGTTTCTTCCAATATCTACACAAAAATCACCGCGAATAGTCCCCAGCGGGGAAATCAAGGGGTCAGTTTCTCCCAAGAGTTTTCGGGCATAAGAAACAATGCCTCTGCCTTCTCAGACCATGGCAACCACTGGTCCGGAAAGCATAAATTTAATTAATTCAGCAAAAAAATCTTTATTTTTTAATTCAGCATAGTGCTCTCCCAACAGTTGTTGGTCAGGAGCAAGCATTTGACAAGCGGTAATTTGAAATCCTTTTTTTTCCAAGCGTTGAATCACTTCCCCAATTAATCCTCTTTCTACCCCGTCTGGCTTAATCATAATAAAAGTTTGTTCTTTTTGGTCGCTTGTTTCGTTCATATATAATTCAATTTTACCATAATTTAACTAAGAAAATTCTGCTTTCTCCAAGGACATTTTTTGGCTTTTCTCTTTCCAAACCGAGTATTTTCTGAATAAAAAATAAATTAATGACCAAAACAAATCTTAATTTTGAATTAAATCTTTGAAAAGAACACAACTTAATTGCCGGGGTAGACGAAGCTGGACGAGGGGCATTAGCTGGTCCAATCGTCGTTGCGGCAGTAATTTTGCCAACTTATTTTCGTTCTCCGCTGATTCAGGATTCCAAAATTTTAAAACCTTGACAAAGAAATAAAACTTACGGAATCATTAGAAAAAATGCTTTGGAATATAGCGTAGTAATTAAAAGTCCTCGCGAAGTAGAAAGTAAGAATCCTTTACAAGCTACCAAAGAAGCCATGGTCGAAGCGGCTTTAAAATTAAAAAATAAACCTGGCTTGTGTTTAGTCGACGGCAAAGAAGAAATATTAATTCCCGGCGTTCCAACCCAAAGCATTATCGGTGGTGACCGTCAATCAATTAACATCGCAGCTGCTTCGATTGTTGCCAAAGTTACCCGCGATGCTATTATGAAAAGTTTGCACAAAAAATACCCCCAATATGATTGAGAAAACAATAAAGGCTACCCTAATCCTATCCATTTACAAGCAATTTTTCAATATGGAATTTGTTCCTTGCATCGGAAAACTTATGAACCAATTAAAAGTTTAGTCAGTGGTAAAGTTAATCGGGAAATTCTTTGTCAAAAATACAATTGTAAAAGTTAAAAAACTGTTTTTTCCTTTTGCGTTCATTATAATTTTATGACCGAAAGTCTGCTTGAAAAAATGCTTTTTTTTTTTTTTGTATTAATATTAATAAACAATTGGTACCCAAAATCGGACTTGAACCGATATGAGCTTGTGCTCGAATGATTTTGAGTCATTTGCGTCTACCATTCCGCCATTTGGGCCTTGGTAGCGGGGGCAGGATTTGAACCTGCGATCTGCGGATTATGAGCCCGCCGAGTTGGACCACTACTCTACCCCGCGATATATAGTTAGTTTTTAACTAGTTTCCCAAAATTACTTATAAGGAATGGAGAGAGAGAAAAATCAAATATTAATCGGCTTAGAAGTTCACATTACCCTCAAAAGTAAAAAAAAAATCTTTAATTGAACTGATACTTATACCGAAAATATTCTTCCCAATAGGCAAATTAGTTCTTGAGAACTAGGATATTTAGGAACTTTGCCGATTATTAACCCCGAATGTGTTGAATTGGCTCTGAAACTGGCTCTGGCTTTACAAGCAAAAATCAGCCCAATAATTATTTTCGACCGCAAAATTTATCATTATTATGATTTACCTAAAGGATACCAAATTACCCAAAATCGCCAGACATTAGCAAATTCTGGCTATTTACCATTAATTACTTCTAGTGGTATTAAAAATATCCCCTTAAGAAATTTGCAGTTAGAAGAAGATACTGCCAAATCTTTTTATACCGAGGAAGGGATAGAATTAGATTTTAACCGAGCAGGTAATCCTTTAATTGAATTAACTACCGAGCCGATTTTTCATAATTCGGAAGAGACGATTCTTTTTCTCCGGCAGTTACAAAATCTTTTGCGTTATTTAGACATTTCTGAAGCGAAAATGGAAAAAGGGCAATTACGGGTTGATTTAAATTTTTCTTTGAATTTAGCCGACGATTACCAAACGCCTCGCTACGAAGTGAAAAATCTTAATTCCTTTAATGCCATTGAAAAAGTTCTAAAATACGAAATTAATAAACACCACCAATTATGAAAAGAAAAAAAAGCCCCTCCGCCAAGCCAGACCTTTGGATTTGACGAAAAAAAACAAATTACTATTCCCCAGCGGGAAAAAACTGACTATTTTTACTTACCGGAAAGCAATATTCCCCCAATTAAAATCAGCCAAAAAGATATCCAAAAAATTGCTAAAAAAATCCCTGTATTGCCTTGAATAAAATGAGAACAATTAATTAAAAACGGAGTAAATACAGCCAAAGCAAATTTAATTATAGAAAAACCAATGCTGTTAAAATCGATTAATTTTTTAGAGAAAAAAAACAAATTTCTCGCCAGGGAAAAATTATCCAAATAATCCATACCCCAACTTTTTAAATTTTTAGATAAATGTTAATATAAAAAAATAAAATGAATGTAAAATAATAATATAGATAATAAATCTATTTAAATGGTTATTGTTTAACCAGCCAGCAACGCAAAAAAGTTTGGGAGCGTTTGAAAGAAGTCGGTAAAAAAGCAGCTGTTTCCTTTCACCTAAGCAAGGACTTTCCCCGCAGTCAAGCAGGAAAGAATATTTGGTCGGATTTCTTACCCGTTCCACTGACCAAATATTAACCAAAAGCAACGGGTCAGTCGTTAGTCTGTTAACTTTAGTCTGTTAACTAGTAGTTAATCAGTACAAAAACCATTAGGTAAAAAGTGGGAAAGCCAAGACACCGGAAAAAAGAGGTTTAATGCGTAATGCCTCTTGGGGGAACCATTGGCCACCTGGTGGTTAAATCCTTTATTGCGTTGATTAATTTGTCAGTGGATAAAAAAGCAATAATGGTCGGAGGTCGTCAGCCGCAACTAGCGCGCATTGGCGGGGTTGGCAAACGATGCCTAATTTTCGGTGAGGAGGCAAGAATCACCAAACGAAAGGAAATTAATACTATGACAGGAATTAATTTAAAAAACCAGGCTGCTATTGCCTTAAAGATAGCAAAAAATAATGAATGGAAAGGAGGCATTAATTAATGACAGATAATAACAAATTTTTAAAACCGCTTATAGAAAAAACTTATGAAGTTGCTCAAGCAGAGCAAACTGAACAAAGGCAAGAAGCAAAAGATAAAAAATACCAATTCACTACTAATTGGTTTGGGCCACATGCTCCTAAGTGAGAAAAAACTTTGGCACACTTAAAAAACCGAAAAATTAATGCTTTAGAAGTAGGAGTGTTTGAAGGAAGGTCAGCTACTTGGATTTTAGAAAAATTGTTCAATAGTCCTGAATCAAAATTGGTAGCAATTGACCTTTTTGAAAAATTCTGAAGCGGTTACGACCACGAGAAGACTTTTCGGGAAAACATCCAAAAATCAGGCAAAGAAAATCAAGTGGAAATTATCAAAGGCAAGTCCTTCGATGCACTTACTAAACTGAATCACAAAAAAGAAGAGCAATTCGATTTTATTTATATTGATGGTTCTCATGACGCTCAAGATGTTTTAGCAGACGCAATTTTGTCTTGAAATTTGTTAAAAGAAGACGGAATTCTCATTTTTGATGATTACGAGTGAGATTATTTTGAAGAAGAGTATAATAATCCGCGTATCGCAATTGATGCTTTTTTAAAATGTTATCAAACGCAAATTGAAATAATTTATAAACGTTATCAGGTAGCAATTAGAAAAGTTAGCCAAAAAAGCGTTCGCACAGAGCGGGAAGACAAGACAATTTATTAAGTATGGCAAAAAGAGCATTAGTTTGTGGTGCTGGTGGCTTCATTGGCAACCACTTAGTGAAAAAATTAAAAAAAGAAGGTTTTTGGGTTCGCGGACTAGACATAAAAAAGCCTGAATTTAGCAATTCCGTAGCGGACGAATTTATAATCTGTGATTTAAGAAATCTAAGCACTTGCCGGGATTATATAAACGAACCATTTGACGAAGTTTATCAACTAGCGGCTGATATGGGAGGAGCGAGTTATATTTTTACCCAAGAACATGATGCTGATATTTTATACAATAACTCAATAATTAATTTGAACGTGCTTCGCAGTTGTAAAGAAGCAGGGGCAAAGAAAATTTTTTATGCTTCTTCGGCTTGCGTTTATCCTCTTTATACATCAATTGAATCCTGACGAACCCAAATGTTCAGAAAGTTCAGTTTATCCAGCTGAGCCTGACAGCGAATATGGGTGAGAAAAACTATTCAGCGAGAGACTATACATGTCTTTCGGCAAAGATTATGGTTTAGATGTTCGTATTGGTCGGCTACATAACGTATATGGTCCAGAGTGTGCCTGAAAGGGAGGAAAGGAAAAAGCGCCAGCCGCTATTTGTCGGAAAGTTGCTGAAAGTGGCGAAGAAATAGAAATTTTTGGCGATGGACAGCAAACTCGTTCTTTTCTCTATATTGATGATTGTCTGGAAGCCATAAGAAAACTAATGGATTCAGAAGATTTTCGTGGTTCGGTAAATATTGGCTCTGAGGAAATGGTTTCAGTTAATCAACTAGTTCAGTACGTGTTAGAAATTGCTAACAAAAAGTTGCGAATAAAGCATATTAGCGGACCATTGGGAGTTAGAGGAAGAAATTCCGATAATAAATTGATTAAAGAAAAGTTAGGATGAGAACCTGAAACAGATTTAAAAACGGGTCTGCAAAAACTTTACAAATGAGTTAATAAACAAATTCTGAAACCAAACAGCAAATAATAGTTAGAGATTGTTGAGGAGGAAGGAAAAATGGATAATAAAATAGCAATAATTTTACCAACAACTTTGAAGCTAGCGGGTTATGCTGACTTAGAGAAATTAGCCTCTTTTGAAGAAGCAAGAAGTCTAAATTATGGACTTTTCATGGCAGTGGACGAAGATGACAATTATGATGAAGAGAAATTGCACTCTATTTTTAAAAATGCCAAAGAAATTTCTATAAAGAAGTACCCAATTGAAAAACCACCGCGAATATGTTCAATGTGGAGAGAGTCAGCCCAAGAAGCTTACGAAAAAGGATACGAATTTTTCCTATTATTAGGAGATGATATAGAAATATCTGGAAATTGGTATGAAGAAGTAGTAAAATTGTTTCAAGATATATCAGAAAAAAATAAGGTGTCTTTTGGCGTTGGTTGTGTTTGCCTAAAAGACAACACTTCACCTAATTTTCCTACTTTTCCGGTAGTCCACAGAAAACATATTGAATTGTTTGGAGAAATATTTCCGAAAGAATTTGTCAATCAAGATGCCGACCCTTACCTCTATGAACTGTATCGAAGAGTAAATTGTACCGAATGAACAAAAGACTCTTCTCTAACCAACAAGCGAGGAGGCGTCACCCATGGTCTAAACAGAACTAATAAACCCGTATACGAACCAGTACACGTTGAGTGGCGAGACGACATACTGAAAAATTCTTTGGCTAAGTTGAAGAATAAATACAATAATCTCACGGATATCGTTACAATGGATGTAGTAATTCCTTCTTTTCGCGTAAATGAATTCTATTTGGATAAGATGGTTTCGGTTGAGAAAGACGAGAGAACAGTATTGTGGTAGACAGAAACATTGAGGACATTTCTCCCGAGCAAATAGACTATTTGCGAAATTTGGAAAAAGCAGCTCCGGCAAGAGTGAGAGTAAATGAGCAAAATATGGGCGCTTCTTTTTCGAGAAATAGAGGCATGCAAGAAAGTCATTCTGACTGAGTGTTGTATTTAGATGACGATGTGTTAGTTGACGAGAAAATTATCAGTGCTTATACCGATTCCCTATTAAACAATCCAGAAAAAGACGGCTTTGTGGGAAAAAGTATCCTTCCTCGGGATAACAGGCAAGCTACCGATGCTGTCCATATGGCACAAACTAGTTTTTTTTGGACAATTTGTGACCATTTTCCTCAGACTCCGTGGGGCGTGACGGCTAATTTACTGGTAAAGAGGCATAATGATGTAAATTTTGATTTAGACTTCCCAAAGACTGGTGGTGGTGAAGACATTGATTTTTGCTTGAAATTAAAAAAATGACCACTAGTTACTGTTCCTGAGGCAGTCGTAATCCATCCTTGGTGAAACAATGGAGCAAGAGTACCAATGTGGAGAAGATTCGTAAGATGAGCCAGGGGTGATGGTTTATTGTTAAATAAGCACCCTCAACATACTTTCCGCACTTTACCTAATGTTTGGGAATGGACAGCGATTCTTTCTGCTTCTAGCGTTGTTTTGGGTAAAGCTCCTCTGCAATATATTCCAGTGTTATGAACAGCCGAGTTCGCTAGTGGCACTTTGTGGGCTTACTACCATAAAGATAATTGCCCTTATTTGACAGGTTCCAAAAGAGCATTGGTAGCCTTGGAGTCTAATATTCCTCGTAATGCTAGCGAGTTAGGACATGCTTTGTGCAGCGTTTCTAACGGAAGATTTGAGAACGTGACCAAAAGGTTTGATTGATTTTGCGGCTTGTATCCAGAAGGCATAAACTACGAAAAAAATAGGGCTTATTTTCACAATGCTGGCTTTTTAATTGGACTTATGATCTTTAAATTCTTTTAAAAAAATTAATCATTAATCAAATAATAAGATTGTGTTCTCATGGTTAATAGAAGATTTAGATAAACTTAATCTCACTCAAAGCAATTTCCTAGACAATTTTGGTTTTCTTCATCAACAAATTTGCTCACTTTTATATTAACCCCTCTCCAAGTGCGTTATTTGCTACCAAGTTAGTTGCTTACTGATTTAAGCAAAATAACCTTCTTATAACAAAACCAATGATTATGTAATGACAAAGAACAAAACAATTATCTAATTATAACTAATTTAGATTTAAAAGTAATAAAAAGCGATCAAATGGTTATAAAAACAAATCTCCCCAAGAACAATTAGATTACTTTTATGCTAATAAATCCCAAGTAAAAGAAATTAATTTAGAATATTTAAACTTCAACCAACCCAGTGAACTAATTATTGATAATTATCCTGATTTAAAGAAAATATATGGGAAAAATTAACTATCACTAATTGTCCTCGGTTAGAAAGAATAAATATTCAATCCTCAAACCTCCAACAATTAATCTTAAATAATTTACCTAAATTAAAGGAACTTTATTGTTCTCATAATAAACTAACCACCTTAGATTTAAGTGATTATGCTAGTTTAGAAGGAATTAGTTGCTCTGATAATCAACTCAATCAAATTAAATTACCAAAGGGAGAAAAATTAAGAGAATTAATTTTAAACAATAATAATCTCCACCAAGATTTATCTTTTTTAAGTGGTTTGGTTAATTTAAAGGAATTGTGATTATATAATAATCCCTTATATGGTAGTTTAGAGCCTTTAAAGGGAATGAATAAATTAGAAAGACTTCATATTTATGATACAGATATAGATAGTGGTTGAGAATATTTGCCAGAGAGTGTTAAATATTTTGATTGTTTAGTAAAGAAAAGATTCTAAAGTAAAAGTTATTTATAATTTATTGGCTAATGAACAAGGAAAAGTAGAAACAAATTATTATGCAATAAAAAACTTTCCTCAAAAGCTTCAAGAATATAAACAATGAATAAATTTTAACTTTACTGAAGAAGAAATCAAAGAGTGAATAAATGCTGGCTTTCAGTTAAGTGATTATAACCATGTTCAAGAATGAAGAGATTATGGTTTTGCTGATAAACAAGCTCAGGAATGAGTAAAAATTGGCTTCAAACCAAAGGATGCTGGTTATGCAAAGCAATGGAAAGGTCAAAAATTTACGGTCGAGCAAACTAAAGAGTGGATAGAATTAGGATTTAACCCTAATGGGTTAGATAAATTACAAAAATGAGGAAAAAATGGGTTCAACTATGAAAAGATAAAAGAATGAGTAAAGGCAGGAGCCAAGCTAGATGATACTAAACTTGTGGCTTGGTTAAGAGATGCCAAAAACTATGAACCAAAATGAATTACCAACTACAAAGAAGACTACCAAACATTAAGTGAAAGATTTAAAAAATATAGTTTATGTCCGGAATGCAATCATCCGTCATTAAAAAAAAATCGTTATGGCAATCTTTGGTGTCAAAATTGCCATCCGAGAAATGAAGAAAAAGAAAAAAAAATTGATCAATCAAGAGCAACTTTAATACCCTATGATCAGTTTACCGGAATTGAATACCTAGCTGAAGGAGGCTTTGCCAAAATATATAAAGCAGAATGAGTTGAGAAAGGTCAACACTATAAAAAGACAGTAGCTTTAAAAAGTTTAAATAATTCTCAAGACATGACAACGGATTTTTTAAGAGAATTTGCTAATCATAAGTTATTTGGAGGTGGTGATTTAGTAGTCAAGTGTTATGGTATTTCTCAAGACCTCATTACTAAGAACTATATCATGGTAATGCAATATATAAAAGACGGTGACTTACGAAAGTATTTAAAGGATAGTTATGGTAAACTAAACCTCAAAAATAAATTAAATCGATTACGAGATATTGCTAAGGGGTTAAGTTCAATTCATGGGAAAGGATTTTCTCATCGAGATTTTCACTCAGGTAATATATTGAAAAGTGGCACAAATACTTGTTATATCACTGATTTAGGATTATGTAAACCAGCTAATGAAACAAATAAGGAAGACAAAATTTTTGGAGTAATGCCTTATGTAGCACCCGAAGTTTTAAATAGCAAGCCCTATACTCAAGCATCCGATATTTATTCTTTTGGGATAGTAGCTTATGAAATGCTTTCGGGTTTGCCTCCTTACTATGACAGAGAACACGGTATAGGTCTGGCTATTAAAATCTGTGGAGGGGCTACGACCCCAGTTTAACATTAAAA
Organism: Entrophospora sp. SA101; assembly: GCA_958430865.1. Classification (NCBI taxonomy): domain Eukaryota; kingdom Fungi; phylum Glomeromycota; class Glomeromycetes; order Entrophosporales; family Entrophosporaceae; genus Entrophospora; species Entrophospora sp. SA101. The sequence continues at coordinate 52,693 of CAUDNR010001057.1, forward strand.
TACCTCAATTATTAGAAGACTTAATTAAGCAATGTTGAGATGCCGATCCAGAAAAAAGACCAAGTGCTGGGGAATTAGAGAAGGCTTTACGGAATTGAGAAAAAGAATTAGCAGAAAGTTTGAGAGAGCAAGATCCAAAAAGCACAGAATTTACTAAGCAATTCAAAGAAGCTGAAGAACATAATAAAAACTTGGCTAATGAAGTAAAATTCCCAGACTATAAAAAGAAAATGCACACTGGAGCAGTCTATCACAGCCAGCTTTTACCAACCAAAGAAATTACTAGAATATTACAAGAACTCTCTGGTTCTTCCACGATTAGCATGAGCGGACTTCTGGATAGCTTTCCCAATACTTCCTCCGAAGAAAGCCAACAATCTCAACAACAAGCCCAAATCCTCCAACCCACTTACGGCACTCCTAGCTCAAGCAAATAACTTATCCTAAAATTCCTATATGACCAATAAAGAATTAACCCTGTGTGGCATATGTAAGCATGAATTCCATCTTGACCTCAGTAACCCTACCAGATACACCACTAAGAAGAATGGCAAAGATGTTTGGATTTGCCCTGAGTGTAGGAAAATATTTATGGGAGAGGGTTAATTTATCGATTTTCTCATTCAGCATTTTCAATATCTTCAATTATTTCTTCATACTTGCGAGGCTCAGTATTGCCATAAGCATATTTGGCATACGAGGAATTTAGCAATTCGTTAAAACAGTTCACATATTCTGAAATATCAAGGAACTTTTCAATGACCCTTTTTTCCTTTTTCTCTTTCCGCAATATAGTTACTAATTACTTTTTTATAAAGAGAATAATAGTCCTTTTCTTTAATAGAATAAATGGAAGAAAGTTCGCCTTTATTTTTTAGGTCATAATATTTTTCTATGATTTTTCTTTCTTCTTGGCTAAACTTTATTTCATAAGCAATAAGATGAGCTGCTTCATGAGCAACAGTGTCAAAAAATTCTCTTTTGCTACGAAGAGTTAATCAAGAAATATTTATAATTTTTTCTCTTGCATCAGTTTTAGCCAAAACTGAACAGTCTTCATTATTGTAGTGAAGTTTCAACTCAAAATTTTCTTTGAATGAGCAATTTCTTTTAAATAGGCAGAGTTCAAACATTTTTCGAATCACCCTTTCGTGTTCTTTTTCTAATTGCTTATCTGAACAAGAAATTAAACAAGCTACTCCTTTTCCTGTTATGTATACTTCATTGCAACTAGGGCAATTATTAACCCATTCTCCATCATCATAAAAATCACCAAGCATGCTATTTTTTCTTTGTTTTAGGAATATCTTTTACAAATGTCATAGAAAAATTAGCAGTCTCTTTTTGAATTTGTTCTTCTTTCTTTTTTTCAATAAGAAGTTTCTTTAGCGTATCCGAATCTATTCTTTTGCCGAGAAAGAAAGCTAGTTCTCTTTCAGTAATTTCTCCACTTTTAAGTTTTTTATCTAATTTACCTAAAAGTTTTCATTTAGGTTCACTCATATTTATCTCTGACATAATTCTGTTTTTAACCCTCCAACTCCTTTATCTCATTCTCTAACTCCTTAACTTCTCCATTAACATTTAAAAACTTTTCTTGATATGATGTATTTGATTTTGGATTGGAGTTCGGGTTTATATTTCTCCTCTTTGTTTTTTTCCTAAACAAGAACGACAAATTTTTCCTTCGTGAGCAGTTTCACCACCGAGAAACTCTTCTTGGTATTTGATATTGCAGATGCCACATCAGAAATATTTGTTTTTCTCGGTGTCTTCAGGCTTATCTTCTTTAAAGGCTAAACCTATAAGAAGTCCAATTAAAGGAGATAATAAGAGTCCGCAGATAAGTACTACTATTCCTCCAGTGTTATTTCCACTCTTAAATAAACGAACTATCTTTAAAATTCAAAAAACCAAAGGGAGAATAAATAAGGCTAATATTAAAAGGATGAAAAAGATACCTAGTCCGGCTACTCAACCTCACATTTTAGTATCCTTCCTCCTTTCTTATCTCATTTCCTTTAAAAAAGGAGTGGTTTTTGCTTTTACCTATTGTGTGTGCGCGTGTTTGCGTGTTTGCGTGTGTGCGCTTTTGTGTGAGCGTAAAAAAGTCAATGTGAGGCTTCCTTGGTTCAATAGTAACCATGGCATTTATGTGAGGAGTAGAAGAGTGGCTTTTTGACGGACACAGAGAATATCCAACGGCTAGAAAGTGAATTATTTATACATTCACAATAATGGGCTTAATACTTATAGTTTTGCTTGCGTTTTCTCTAATTTATACGCTCCCAAAGTTTTCCAGAGAATTGGAAGAGTTAAAAGCCAAAGAAAAACAACTAGAACAAGAAATAGCCAATCAATAGGGCAAACAAAGGCTTCTTATACAAGGATATAGGTTTTTTAATCGTCTTTGTCAAATTTTTCCACCCGAAAACAATCCATAACTCCTAGAATGTGAAGATTATTCTCATCACAACACCAGATTAGTTTATAGGCTTTATTTCCATTATATAAAGGCACATAATAATAGTAAGTATACTGGTAATAGTAGCCATCTATTCTAATTTCTTTTTTACCATCTAACTGAGGAACTAACACTTTTCTGATTAGGTCGTCGGTGATTAACTTTTTAGCTAACTCTTTGGCTGATAACTTGGCACTTTTTCTTTTCAAGGCGTCTAAGTATTCTTGATTATGTTTCTCATAATAAGGACTGATTTCTAGTTTGGTGAAATGCTGACTATTAATAACCAAATCACACTTATATTCTCTTAAATTAGTAGGCTTGTGCGGTAGTTTTACCATATTTGTTATTAATTTTTATTTCTCAAGGCATAGATAATTCTTTTAAGTAATCCGTTAATTCTTCAAAGGTAAGTTCATCAATGTGGCAAAACAAAATCTTTTCTACTTTGGCATGAGTAATTCCTAACTTCTTGGCTAATCCTTTCTCAGTTAGGTTATTTTCTCTTTCGTAGCGAGCAATAGTTTTACAAAGTTTATGCTTAGCCTTGTCTAGTTCAGTAGCCCAAGGAGTTAAGCCAAAATTGGTTCTTCTGTCGCTTTTTCTTGCTCTCTTAACCACTCGTTCAAATTCTTCCTTGGGTGGAAAAGCAAATCTCTTCGGGCTTGGGCTAACTTTTTTAATTATTGGCATAATATATCATTTTTAATCATGTCTATAGCTTTTCTTAGTTCCTTATCAATATCTTTTCTTATTTCTTCGTTAAAAATAAAAGTATTTCATCAAGAGCTTCAAGCAAGATTGGAATAACTTCTTGGATCTTAGAGCGAAGTCTAATTGCTTCTTCTACTATTTTCTCAAAAGCTATTCCTCTATTTAGAACAAGAGTTCTAGGAGGAAGCAAAGCAACATAAATTTGGGCTAACTGAGATTGATAAGCTTCTTGTCGAATTTTATTTCACTCTAACAAATTCTGACAAACCTGGCTTACTTTCTCTTTTATGAGGGCAAACTCGGCTCTTCTTTGGGCTAATTCTTGGCTTAGTTGCTGTAATTCAATCATATTTCTTTCTACATTTCAAATCGTCTATCTCAAGAGCCTACCCGAAGAACTAGAAGGAGAAAACCCATCAATAATTCCTTTAATTTTATTCAGTAAAGCATCTGTTCTTTGCTTAAAAGCTTGGAATTTAGCATTTAAATCAGCAAGAGAAGTTTGGAGTTGCTCGATAGTTTGTCTTTGTTGTTGAATTTGGCTTTCTTGCTCAGAACCTGAGGCAACATTTCCGCAACGACATTGGCTTAAAATTTCCCGGAGAGCTTGGTTTTCTTGTCTGGTGCTTTTTATTACTTCTTTTATTCTATCCATATCTAACTCCCACTAATAATCCACAGCACCAACAAAAGGGCAAGGGCAACTCAAAATAAGCCCCGGTAAAAAGCCTCCTGGCGGAAAGAATTCAGCAAAATAAACTAGTAATTGTGGCGAGACATGGCTAAAAATATTAATATATGGCAATCTCTTTAAATAAAAAAAAAGCCCTCAAAGATAAAGAGCGGCAAAGCAAAAAAAGAAAATATAAAACTCTAATCAAAAATCAGAGAAAAATAATTGAAAATGAATGCTCTAGACAGAGTACCTTAAAAAAAAATGAGACTAATTTTGCCAACTTAAAAAAATTATTCAGCCAGGGACAAAAAATTATTGATAAAGCCGTCCAAAAAGGAATTATCCATAAAAATAATGCGGCAAGGAAAAAAAGAAAAATAAGCCAAAAAGTTAATGAATTAGAAAAACAAATTAATCTTGGTAATTCTACCCTAATCGAAGAATAAATTTTTTAGCCAAGGTTCGCTTAGCCGAAATTTTAAAATTCGAGGCTTGTTAATACTATATTTATTCATTATTGTTAATCTCTTTTTTTCACTCGTGGTTTTGATTGCGTTGCTCGAAGTTAATTTTTGCTTGTTTTTCTTAAATACTCAGTTACGGCTTGGGCGGCAATTGCTCCGTCTCCCGCGGCAGTGGCTATTTGCTTAATTCTTTCGGGATGAATAACATCACCAACGGCCAATAATCCGGGAATTTTAGTCGCACATTTTTCGTTGACGACAATATAATTCTTGCCATCACAAACGTCCAAGTTATGCAAAAAATCAGTATAAGGCAACAAACCAATACACGGAAATAAAGCATTAACTGCCAACTTTTCTTGAACAAAATTTTCTTTGCCTGTTTGCGAACTTTTTAAAATTAGGTGGGTAATTTTCTTCTTTTTTTTTTCTATTTCACCACCAATTTCGCTGACTATTGTGTTGAAAATCAACTTAATTCGGGGATTTTGCTTAATTTGTTGTTCAATTTCTGGGTCTACTCGAAATTGTTCCCGCCGGTGAATTAAATATACTTTTTTCGCAATATTGCTGAGATAAAGAGCAGCTTCGCAAGCCGAGTAGCCGCCACCAACTACGGCCACAGTTTCACCTCGAAAAAGAAAACCATCACAGATAGCGCAATAAGAAACTCCAAAATTAGTAAACTCTTCCTCCCCAGGGACTTTCAATTTATTTTCGACAGTTCCCGAAGCAATAACTACTGCTTTGCTGAAATAAGTTCCATTTTTAGTTTTTACGGCAAACATTTCTTGTTCGTCCTTGGTTAATTCAACTACTTCTTCGTCTTTTCAATCAATATCATAAGAACGAGCGTGCTCAGTCATTTTGATGGCTAATTCTGAACCACCTATTTTAGAAAAGCCGGGGTAGTTTTCCACCTCAGCCGTTTTGTTTAATTTTCCACCGGCCAAATCTTTTTCGAAAATCAAAGTTTTTAATAAAGCTCGCTTGGCATAAATCGCGGCGGTCAAGCCCGCTGGTCCAGCCCCGATAATGATTAAGTCGTGTTGTTGATTTTCCATAACTTAGTTTTCTACGCTGGCAGCAAATAAATCGAAACAAACTCCATGAATAATTACTCCCAAGCCCCGATTTTTTTCCTTAACTCTTCCATTAAGCCAGGATCGATTTTTCGTTCTTTAAAACCTTTTTCGAGACCAGCATTCAGAGCAATCAATTTATCTAATTTTTTAACATTTTCTTGCCGTTCAGTAGCTAAAACTTGACCTTGAATCTGCTTTTGGAGAGTTAAGATTTCTACTTCTCTTTGCCAATAGTCCCACAATAAAATCATTTTATTTTCTAACTTGGTGGCTTTTTGTCATTCTTTGGTGAATCACTGGTTAATTTCTTGGAACTTGCTTTGAAATTTGGCTTTTAATTCTTTTTTTTGTTGAATTAAACTTTTTAGTTCAACTTCTAATAAGCGAAGGGTTTGCTCAGCTCGCGGTTTGTCAGTTTCCTTGCCGTTGAGTACTTCTTCAATTTTAGTTATTTTTTTATCATCCATATTGATTATTTTTTGGGTCTTGGGAGTTAATTTGACTTCATTTTGATTTAGGAAAATTGAATTGTTTAACAGTTATTTTATTAAGTTTTATTAATTAAAGCAACATTATTTTTTTTGGCAAATTCCCGCAATTTTAATTTGGGTTGGTAAAATTTATTTATACTTTGACGAGAAACTTTAGCCAAAAAGAATTTGAATTCCGGTCAAGAAAGCCGCTAGTTTGCGTTCTTATTTGGCGAGGAATTTTAAAAGTTATTAAATATTATATGCTTATACTGAAAACATTCAAATGTTGATTCTCTAAAAGAACTAAAAAATGATCAAAATTGGTTTAGTTGGTTTGCCAAATGTCGGAAAAAGCAGTTTATTTCGTTTCTTGACCAAAAAAGAAGTGTTAATTGCTAATTATCCCTTTGCGACTATTGACCCTAACCATGGCGTAATGCCCATTGCTGATTTTCGTTTGGAAAAATTAGCCCAAGTCTTTCAGAGTGCTAAAACAACTCCCAGTGCTATCGAATGAGTAGACATTGCTGGTTTAGTTAAAGGTGCGGCTCAAGGATCGGGCTTGGGAAATGAGTTCCTTTCCCACGTTCGGGAAGTGGACTTAATTTGCCACGTGTTACGTTGCTTTGCTGATTCCAATATTGAACACGTGGAAAAAAGCGTGGATTCTCTCCGCGATTACGAAATTATCCAAAGCGAATTAATTCTTGCTGACTTACAACAAATTGAGAAAAAAAAACAAAAGTTACAAATTTTACAAAAAAAACAACCACAGCAAGCCGAAAAAGAATTAAAAATATTAGCATATTTGGAGCAAAATTTAATGAATGGCTTTGCTCTTTCCCAATTAAAGTTAAACGCTGAAGAAAAAGGTCAAGAATGAATAAAAATAATTAAGAGTTATAATTTATTAACGATTAAGCCAGTGATTATTATTGCTAATTATAACCAGCCAGCGGAAATAAAAGTTTTGGAAAGCTACGCCAAGGAAAAGCAAATGTGCTTTTTTGCCCTCTCGGTGCAAATTGAAAACGACTATCTAAATTTGTCTGCTGCGGAAAGAAAAGAACTGGGGACAAATTGACAAAGTGCTGACCTTAGTTTGCTTATGGCAAAAATTAAAGAATTATTGAACTTGAAAGTTTTTTTCACAGCTGGACCGAAAGAGACCAAAAGTTGATTGGGCGGTAAAAAAATGAATGCCAAACAATGCGCTGGCTTAATTCATTCTGACATCGAAAAAGGATTTATTCGCGCCCAGGTTTATAATTACCAAGATTGATTAATTTGTCCTAACGAACAACAATTAAAAAGGTTGGGAAAAATCCGCACAGAAAGTGCTCAATATATCATTAAAGATGGAGATATTTGTCATTTTTTGTTTAATAAGAATTAGAAAAAATCCAAAAAGTTTTGGTTAGAAAATTAAAAAGTTGCCGGGAAAAATAAAAATCTTTAATATAAATGAAGAAAACAACAAAGGCGGTGTTGACCCAAAAAACTCTCAATCTTTTACAAGAAAAGCAAAAAAATCTCGATATTTTTATCCATCAGCAAAATAAATTGGAAATGAAAGATACTTTTTATTTGCGCAAAATTGCTTTATTTGTCGAAATTGGAGAAGTAGCTAACGAATTAAAAACTTTTAAGTATTGAAAAAAGGATAAAAAAATAAATTTAGAAAAGGTTCAAGAAGAATTAATTGATTGTTTGCATTTTTTTCTGAGTTTAGCCAATTCCGCTAGGATTGATTTTATTGCTTATCGTTTTCAAAATTTTTTGAGCGAAGGAGAATTTGCTTTAAATAATCTTTTGCTTAGCCTTTTCGAAAGAACCAAAAAACTTAATTTGCCTCGGCCAAGGAAAATTAAGGGTAAAACCAGCAAAACCGAAAAAAATTACCAGGGTTGATTACGAAATTTCGAAAAATTATGCTGGCAGGCAGAACTCGACGAAAAAAAACTGCTGAATGTTTACACGCAAAAAAACAAAATTAATCAACAAAGACAGTTAGAAAATTATTAGTTAAAAGAGTTTAAAAATTTTAAATCCGAAAACTGGCTAGAACAGGCCAAAAACCTGGAAAACTTGGTCAAAAAAGAACAAGTCTAAGTAATTTCTTGTGAGGTCAGCACCCTGTGACAAAAACAGAATTACAATTATCATTTTGATAACCCAATCAAACTAGTAGGACATTATGAATATTTAGCCCAAGAATTAAGGATTGAATATGTCCCAATCAGCAATCAGTATATGTCAAAGTGAGAAGCCCAAGCCAAAGAAGGAAAAATTGCTGGATTAGTTTGCCAAGAAGTGCGAGGGAAAGGCCGACCCCAAACAAACCTGAACTTTTAAAGGAAAACAATTAAACGACCACGAAAAAGATGCTGTGCTTATTTTCTGAATTTATTGGGTAAAGTTTAGCAAGAGAACATGGCCATTTGCTTAATTCAACTTTTTCTCTTTGGGCATCACTTTCTCATTGCCTTGGTCTTCCTCCTTGGGCTCCTCACTCGGTTCATTCGTCATAGGAATAGTCAGCTAGGTGGACCGGGTTATCCGAGTAATCCGGGTCGTCAAATAATTCTCTTCTTTGTTCGTATTCTCGTTTGGGTAGTCGGGTGTAAACTTCCTCTGGTTCCCCGGGAAATTGTCCCCGGATTTGGATAGTTCGGGCATACCGGGATAGTTTGGGTTTCCGACCTGGCACGTTAATGGTTCCTCCTTTCAACCCGTAGCCAACATTTGTCTTTTGGTAATGTCTATTTGCTATAGACAAAAAGCAAACAAAAGAAAAAACTAGATTAGTTCTCTAAGTTGGTGCTAATTTCTTTTCAATAACTTTACATTTGATGGGTAATTTGTAACTAGCAGCATGAAGGGCTTGATGGGCTACTTCTCGGCTTGTTTCGTTTAACTCGAACATGATAGTTCCGGCTTTTACCACTGCTGCCCAACTGTCAATAGAGCCTTTTCCGGAACCCATTCTGACTTCCAAAGGTTTTTTGGTTCGTGAGAGATGGGGGAAAATATTAATCCGCATTTTTCCTCCCTTGCGAATAAAACGGACAATTACCTTTCTTACCGCTTCAATTTGATTATTTTTAATTCAAGCACCCTCTTGGGCCTGGAGACCATATTCTCCTCACGTGAGTTCTTTGTTTCCTTTGGCTTTTCCCTCATAAGAAGTACGGTGAGGAAAACGATACTTAGTTTTTTTAGGTATTAACATATTTTAATTTTTAACAAACTTTTGATCCCTTTTCATTTCGTCTATATACCAAGTAAATATGAAAAAACAATTAAAACAAAACGGATTTGCCGACCACGAACCTCAACGGTTAAAATTGCGAGATTTTTCTCACGAAGATCCTGCTTGGGAATTGGGTCGAGAAAAAAAACGGTTTAATGCCTTTGAATGAGAAGTTAATTGCTTATTATGCCAAGTTTCTTGACGACACTTTGGCAGAAATCGAGGGAGGATAAATTAATTGTGGTAGAATAAAACTTAATACTATTATTTTACTTTCAAGCCGACTATATCGACGATGATGGCCAAGAGCCAAAAGCAAGGAGGCATATATCAGATGAATTAACAAGAGACAAAAAAATAATTCCTGTGGAGGATAATAAATTAAAAAAACCCAAAAAATTGCCTTGGTGAACTAATGATAAAGAAAAAGAAATTATGAAATCAAAATGGCAAACTATATATAAAAAAATGGGCGGTATACCATAAAATATAGTTATAGGTAAAAACCATGAATAGCTCTCATAAGCACGCAAATATAAATATCTTGTAATGTCGCAGGCAAAGATTCAAGTAGCAATTAAAAATAAAGATAAATCCGAGGAAGCATTTTTGCATTTCCAAAGGATTACTACCTATTTACGTAAAAAATGTCGTAATAAAATTTATTTTACAAAAAAGAAGCAAAGAAGAAACAACAAGTAAAAAAATTAATATGAATGAAGATAAGAAATTCGATATAATGATTGGTGAACAAAGGGAAGAAATTGATTTAGGAAAAGGCTTTCAAGCCGAATTTTATCTGTATTTGTATGATAAAAATGGAAATCCAATAAACCAAGCTGACCTCGTGAATGAGGGTGTAACTGCTAAACTGCAAGTATTCGTTACCAAAAATAGTGATAAATTTCCGGACAAAGTGAGCGAACTTACTTGCCGATTAAAAGAAATAAAAAATTGTGAGCAAACGAGCGACGGAAAACTCATAATTACCGCTGATGACCAAGAAAAGGAAAAAATCCTAGACCGTATTAATAATGTCAATGGCAAACTTGTGGCAAACAATTTTGAAAATGAAATCGGTGGCGACGGTCGTTTACTAGAAAAAGGTAGCGATATAAGATTTAAAATAGAAAAAGACCAAGCCGATGGAAGAGGAGTTCGGGTAGATATATACAAATGCCCAGATGAAAGTCCAATCAAAGCTGGGCAAAAAGACATCCAAAAGATTTCTGGCAAAATGATCGAAATCGACCTAATTTGAAATCGTCGGATTCAGCTAAATTTGAAAAAGGAAATGCTAAAATTTGTTCCTCCACAAACTACCAGCGAACCGAGAAAGTGGAAAGGATGACAAATCGGTTTAATGATTGGCGGTCCAATTGTTCTTTTAGGAATTATTTTCCTTATTTTCCACCGACAAATCAAAGATTGATGAAGAAAAAGAAAAAGTAAAAAAGAATCTCAACTAGAAGTCTTTTAATGGTTTGTCAGTTGAATGTTGTCAATGAAAAAAATTACCCCTTGGCAGTTAAACTGAAAAATAAACTTAACAAAATTACTCAATTAATAGAAGAAAATACTGACTTGGATAAGAGAAAAAATTGATTTCTTAGTCTTATCCTCATTAATGAAGAAGAAAGCCAACAATTGAATAAGCAATACCGCCAAAAAGACTACCAAGCTGATGTTTTAGCGTTTCCTTTTGCTCGTCTTTACCAGGAAAAATTGGCTGATTGCGAAGATTTAGGCGACATTTTTCTTTGCTATCCTTTGATACAAAAACAAACCTGAGAATCCCCCTCTTCCTTCGAGGAAGAAATTTGTCTCATTTTTACCCACGGAATGCTTCATTTGCTAGGCTACAGCCACCAAAAAGAAAAAGAAAGAGAAATAATGTTTGCTTTACAAGAACGAATTCTGACCAAAATAAATTAAAAAGCTCGATTAATATTGCCCAAATCTGGTAATCTTGGCTTTTTTATCTCAAGGATTACGATAATAGAGACTAGCAAAATAGTTTCCCAAAGGAGGGAGTTTATTCAATTTTTTCAAAACCCAAGGCTGTCAAGGAATCATTACTGCGACACTGGCGACTTGCTTTTCATGAACAATCAGAAAAAGGACGCTTCCCTGTTTAACTTTTTGCTTTTCTTTAACTAAGCAACGAACCACTTCGTAAATCGAAGTAAGTTGAGTTCTAAATTTAATTGTCAAAATAACTTGTAAGCCATTATCGCCAACTAGGTGAAGGGTGGTATCGTCAATGTAAATTTTGGCAATATAACCAGTTAAGGGGCTACGAACTTTATAACTGCGCAGATGGGAAAAATAAAAGGAGTGACCAATCAATGACCTTTTAACCATTTTTGTGGTGCGACATTTGATCGGATTTGTTAAGCGAAATGGTCAACGAAATCAGGAAAAAAATCATAGTTTCAATTCTTGCCAAAAACGAGAGCGGTCTTGCTTTCATAAGCGAATTAAATAATTAATTCTTTGTCCCATATTTATTCTATGGTAATTTTTAATGTTTTTTAGTTATTAAATTTGGTTCTTTCTTTGGCTTTAGTCGTTTTGTTCTATGGCTAATGTTCAGAAAGAAAAAAAATGAGACAAATAAAACAAAAATAAACAAATTGTATAAATAAAATTCCTGTAAGTTTTGTATTTCCATAATTTATTGACCCGTTTGTAATGTTGAGAAAGGAAAGAAACATGGCAAAAAGCGTAAACGAGAGAAATAAGGATAAATCAAGTTAAAAGCAAGAATATTTGAATAAAATTTAGTTTTAGAACGCCATGATTGCTTGCTGATAAAAACAAAGCAAAAAAAACTAATAAGCCAAAGAAACAAATTAAAAAATGGAGAATAAATTTTTGCCTTGGCTTCATAAAATTATTTTTCTATCCCAAGTGCCTTGTTAGCAGAGTAATTAACTTTACCAGTAGGATCATTGGTCGCAGCACCTCCTGTTATCTCAAAAGTGGTTTGTCCAAATTTTTTTAAATTTTCATTTAGCAAAAGCAAACCAACTTAAACACGGTAAAACTAAACAACAAAATTTACTTCAAAAAATATTCGTAAAAAAATGCGTGGCTAACAAAAGCAAAACAAATCCATTAGCAAAACAAAAATAAATAAAACTAAACCAAAAATGGCTATATTGAAAAAAACGCCAATTATTAAGCAAACCAATTTGGGTTAAATTTTTCCTTTTTTAGGGAACAAAAAATCCCTTTAAGTCCTGGCTAACATGATAAATAGAGCCTATGTTCCCATGCCTGGGAACTTTTGCTAACTGTTAACCAAACATAAGCCGTATTCTGTTTTAACTGATGATTTATCTTATTCTTGCGAATAGCCAATTGGAATTCATTTCTTCCTTTTGGCTGCTCCTACCAATTAATTTGGATTGCTCGCTGGCGGGGTTTACGTCGTCTCACTTCCTAGGTTTCCCTAGTATTCGTCGCTATAGCACTTTTATAGACTAATACCTTATAGGCAAAAAGGAGGTAGGGTTGGAGAACATGACAAACTATTTACCCTATTTAGAAGCCTACTTAGGTATTTTGTCCGCCGTCAAAAACTTGCGTTCCTGCCTAGAATTATTAACTCTAGCACCAACATTCCAAGCATCTCAGCTTGGGCGAGTACGGACTTTCCTCAACTAGTTGCTACTAACTGCCATCAGTGTTTGGTTAACACTTACTATATGGATTAATTTCGTCCATATATTTAATTTTATTATCAATTTGGTACGCCTAGGAGGATTCGAACCCCCGACCTTCTGATCCGAAGTCAGACATTCTGTCCGCTGAACTATAGGCGCAAACTAAAGATAAGTTTAGCGAAACAAGGTTTTCTTAATTAATAATATTTTTTAACTAAAATTTTAAAAATCACCTTGATTAACAATAATATAAGGCATTAGTTTCATTTGTCTAGCTCTTTTGATATTTTTGGCTACTATTCTTTGAATTTTGCTTGGCAACTTAGCAAAAATTTTGGGGATTATTTGCCCTTGTTTGTTAACAAAATGACCTAATAATTTAGTATTTTTATAATCAATGTAAGTAATGTTATGGCGAGTAAAGTAATTATTTTTTTTTACTATTCGCATCGGCAATTTTTTGATTTTTCTTAACTTGAATGAAGTTTTTTTACGTGATTTAGGTTCGTCCTTTTCTAATTCTTCTGCTTTTTCTTCAATTAATTCTTGTTCTTTTTCCATATCTAGTTTTTAATAAATTTTAGCAGTCTATTGGTGATTTTTAGTTACACAACTTCATTGGTTAGCAAAAATTCCATTAATGAAAAAAAACAATAGGAAAGCACAATGCCAGATAAATTTTTAAGCATTGACCCATCAGGCTCCGGAACTACTGGCTGTGTCTTTTACGACGAACGAAAAAAAACCTATCAATTTTTTAATTTTAATAGTAAAAACTGGCAAGAGCATTTTCATTTTCTTTCCCAACTTTGCCAAGAAAAAAAAGTCAATATTTTAGTTTACGAGAATACTAATTTTATTTATGGCAGGCAATTTGCGGGCAGTGTAAATCTGCTTAAATTAATTGGGGGGATTGAATGCTTGAAGCATGTTTGTCGGACAATAAAACAAGTTGATAATATTCTCGTCAAACAAGTAAAAGATTTTTACAAAAAAGTACTCCAAAAAAATTTTATTATTCCTGAATTAGAAAGAAAAATTGGTCGCAAAGGGGGGTGGTTTTTTCAAGGACAAAAAATTAATATCCATGAGTTAGATGCCTTATTAGGATTAAATTTATATTTGCTACCACCAGAAAACAAGAAAAAGAAAAAAAAATAGCTTTTTAATGGTGCCTTGTAGAGGACTCGAACCTCCAACCTTTTGATTAAGAGTCAACTGCTCTATCATTGAGCTAACAAGGCTTTGATAACTCCGCGTTTTTCAGAAAGAAAGGCGTCAATATAAAAATTTAGTTTAGTGCTAAATATGAAAGCAATAGATATTAAATTTACAGAAATTATTTTGACAAATCTAACATAATTAAATTGAGAATAATAAGCAAAAATTTATAATCATAATGTATATACCTTGAAGTTGACTAAAAAGCCGCCTTAATTTTCCTGAGAATACCTGCCCGCAAAAAATTGCTGAAAAATTGACTGAATTAGGGCTAGAAACTGAAATAGTTGGGCAAAATTGGCAATTTACTCCTTCGCCAAACCGCTTAGACCTTTTTTCTTGATGAGGAATTGCCCAAGAGATAAGCATTTTATTAAATTGCCCTTTGAATTTACCACCAACAAGCCAACAAAAGTGAAAAAATTCAACCAAACAAGAAGCAAATTGAAGCAAAATTATTGTCAATACTTCTCATTGTTCCCAAATTCAACTGGCTTGGGTTCAAAACACCAAGATTCAACCTTCTCCACAATGAATAAAAGACTGCTTGGCTAGTAATAATATTAACTCAATCAATAATGTTGTTGACATTGCTAACTTAGTAATGCTTGAAACCGGTCAACCTTTACATATTTATGATTATGACAAACTACCAAGCAAAGAAATCATTATTCGCCAAGCATTGGAGAAAGAAAAAATAACCATTCTTTCAGGAAAAACTCTCTCTTTAAGCCCCGAAGATATTGTAATTTCTACTAGCCAGGAAGCAATCAGCTTAGCAGGAATTAGCGGAAGCCAAACAGGAGCAGTAAATGACCAAACTGCGAACATTTTAATTGAGAGTGCTTGTTTTGCTCCTTATGTTATCAAAAAAACTAGTCAACGCTTAGCAATTTCCACCAAAACCAGCCAATATTTTAGCAAAAAATATAATTTGCCTTTTGGCAATTATGCTTTGGTTCGTGCAATTGAACTAATCAAAGAAATTTGTCAAGGAGAAAAAGAACAAATAATCCGCTGGACAAAAGAAACCAACCAGCCAAGTGAAAAAACTATCACTATCAGCCAAGCATTTATTGAAAAAAAATTAGGAGTGAAGTTAGAGGCAAAAAAGTTAGAGGCAATTTTAAACCGTTTGCGTTTTCCTTTTGAAAGAGAAAAAAACAACTAATAATAACATTAGTTACCAAACTTTATATACATATGTATATAATACAAAAACACAAAACGCATACAGAGAGAGAGAGAGAGAGAGAGAGAGAGAATAATTACAAATTATGTAAAATTAAATTATAAATATGTATAAATATGAAAAGTTTCAAACATAGCATATCAAAAACAGAACACAATACTTAACCCATATGACAAAAAGAATATTATTTTATTACGAAGACCACCGAGAAACAAACGACGATGGTAGAAGAACATTCAGCAATTTTTACCGCTCTCCAATAACCGTCCGCATTCCTAGTAATTTAGGTGAAAATGGAAAACCGACACCTGCTTCAGCCTGATTAACGGAGGAATTGACTTTTCCCACCGCCGAGCACCTTTTTCAGGCTCTGAAATTTAGTGAAGTAGATAAAGTAAGACAAATAACAGAATTACTTAACAATGAAGACCCTAGGTACGCTAAAAATTTTCCTCAGGGAAGACGAACAAGAACAGATTGGGAAGACAGGGATCACCCAGAAAGAGGCTATAATTTGCGAGCTATGCGTTTTGTTCTCAGAGCGAAATTTACGCAAAACCCCGAATTAAAGAGATTTCTACTCGCAACAGGAAGTGCCGACTTAATCGAAAATACCAAAATTGCTGATCCGCAAAATCAAGATTGGTTTTGGGGTAATTCCAACTTCCGCGATGGAGATGAAAGTTATCATTACCGATTTTACCACGACTGTGATACAAATAAATGTGCCGGAAGAAATTGGCTAGGACAAATTTTAACGGAAATAAGGGAAGAATTGAACGTTGGGGAAAGACAAGCAGATTTAACCAGTTATTTGGTAAACGAAGACTTAATTCGGGATTATCTAACACATTTACAAAGAAGCGGAATAAGTTTGAATAATGAGCAAAAAAATAAACTAGTAGCCATAAATGCTACTTCTAATTGATTAATTTTTCACGTTAGTTCTCTCCGCAAAGACACTAATTACAGCGAAAGCGATGAGAAATATGCTGGTGATCAATATAGTATCCGTGACCCCCAATTAAAGGCCGTGTTTAAGAATTTATTTAACAATGCTGGTCATGACCAATTTAAAGACAATGATGAAACCACAAGCGGCGGAGAAACTATTCAGTTTAGGCTTCAATTCCAAGGAGATTATATCTTTGAACGAGGAAGGAAAAAAAGACACGGATTCTTTAAATATCCATCTTTCACTAGCCACCCGACGACTGGTGAGAGAGTGGAAACAATGCTCGGAACAGCCCAAGACGAGTTAACTGAAAATTGAGTAAAAGATTATCGAAACAGAAGCGGCTCAGTATTTGCTTATATACAAGATGATGGGAGTTTTCGCGACGAACATGGAAAACCAATTGAAGACAGTCGCGGAATTAAATTTTACCGATGATTACAATCAGATCGGCGGGGAATAACAACAAGCGAAAGAGAGGTCTATTGAATTGCTCTCGATAAGAATTTTCTTGAAAGAAATTATAATGGCGAAACTCTATCCGCTGTTTATGCGGGTCAAAAGAGTCGCCGAAAGTCGTTTAATCTAGACGAATTACTAAATGACGAGTCAATTAATTGAACGTTGGGCACTGCTCGAGCAAGAGAAGTTCCAGAAGAAGTAAACAATAATATTACTTTTACTATTGAAAGTGTTGAAACACCAAGTACCGCAGAGACAACCAGGTGAATTGGTCTAAATGATACTTGTGAGTTTGGATGAACATTAGTTGCAAGACGTCCTTTTGATCCGAATGATCCTAATAATGCTGAATATCTGGAACAAACTAGTAAGAAAAAAATCAAAAAAAACAACCAAATTATTAATCTCGGATTAAGCCGCTGTCTTTTTGCTCGTGATGAAGAAATCCAAAATATTAAAATTGACCTTCGAGCTCTAACTGACGACCAAAAAAGATTACTAGAAGTAGGAAATAATATAACTATTGAAAAAGTGGCCGAGGAAGTAAGAATTGTTGACGGAAATTTAGAACTTGGTTTAAACTTTGATGAACTCAGAGCAGCCAGCGAGGAAGAAATAAGAAATTTAGCAAATACCATAGATAAAGTGGCAATTATTGCAGAAATCGACGAATTAATCAATGGTTTCAATCTCATTACAAACATCCAAGGGCAATTTGAAATTACCAATGATGATTTTCCCGCTGAACTGCAAAATTGAAGAGACCTTATTACTGCCGGAGATAAAGCCCAAGTCGAAGACATAAAAGCCCGCCTTCATAATTCTCTCCGCATGCTTTTAACTAATAAACTGGAAGCATTAAGAGAAAGAGGAAATTTAGATTTAGTTGATTTAGATGTAACTGACTGAGGTGTAGACTGAGCAGAATTAGATAGAAGAGGGATAATAATGCTAGAAGACCCTACTGTTTTCGCCGCTTTAACCTATGATGAACTTACTCCTACTCTCGGTGCTGTTTTAACAGCTGCTAAAAAAATTGTCACTGATATTTCCAACAAAGCTATATCCAGAGAAGAAAATGAATACATTAATCAATTTAAAGGAACTCACAGCGGAACAACCTCTCTTGCCTCCGACAACCTTACTAAACAGGAAATTCTCGCTTACCGGGGAAAAAATTGAAGTGCCGAAAATGCCCGCCAAGCGTGCAATAATGGTTGAGAGGCAAGAGATTTAAATTCAAGAGAAGAAACTGGCACTGCTCCTTATCATGCTTCTCTTAATCCCGCCACTGAACTTTTTGAAATTGACGCCTTGACAAAAACTAAATTTGTCTCTTACTCTCACAAAGCACTTGAATTAATACCAAAGGAAAAAAAACCCAAATTTGTTGCTCTAAGTGAGATCGCTCAAAAAAAAAGAATTAATGGTTGAATGAAAAAACATTTTCCTCCGCAGGAATTTGTTATTGCTCATTTTCAAAATGGCTGAAAAGCCGTAGACGTAAAAGACTTTCTCGATCCCGAGTTTCGTGGTGCGGCTTCGGCGACTGGAGAAGAAGGCACTTTTCTGCTTAATCCTCTCTGAGTAAAAAAAGACCAAGCGAGCAATAGTGATTGAATTGGAAATTTACCCGACCCTCGTGTCCGAGCAAATTGACAAAATTTTGCTTCAAGTCCAATCGCAGCCTATGTAACAAAAGCAGGAATAATAGAACCTGAGTCTGCCCAAGAGTTAGCGAACAAAGGCTGGGAACCTTCAAATGCGTGACCTAACAGAGACATGGAAAGAATAACAGATGAACAAGGAGAGCAAAGACAAACCGGAAAAATAATAAGCACCCGAGTAGATTTGGTTTTACCAGTTTCCGAATTAAAATTAAATGGTTTTAATAATATATTTCCTTGATGAGAAATTGTAGGAAGTATAGGTTGAAGAGAAGTAGAACCAGCACCAAGAAAAATAGATTTTTATGAAAAATGTTTTAGAGAATGTTACGACAATTTACGCGCTATCGACGAAAATTTACCGGAAAGCAGTTTAGACACTTATGGACTAGCCAGGTTAGCGGCCGGAGAAGAAATTGATATTAATGCTGAACTTACCGCCGAAATCCAAGCTTGAATGGACAAAGGATTTAATTTTGACGATGCCCGAATAGCTTTTGAAAGAGGTTGAAGGGCGAGAACGGATAATATATCCACCAAAAACTATGCTAATGCGGAGAATACTGGATTGTTTACCACATTTGATGGCATAACTGTCAACCCCATATTAACGGATAATTTTATGTATACTCTAAGGAGTGAAGACGAACTTCGAACAGGGTTTAATTGACAAGTAGTTTACATTAACGACAATTATACTAGGATTGCCGGTGATTTAAGCGAAGTGAGAAAAGCGATTGGTCTTTTAAATTCTTTTGCGGAAAGTGCCCCAAATACCCCGCGAAATAGAATTTGGGGAGGAAATACCGACTCTCAGAATCTTCTCCAAGATTTAAGAGCAAGGGAAATAGAGTTAGTTGAAAGAGCAGCCAGAGAACGCGAGAACGCTCGTTGAAGAGGAAAATTTGGCGTTAATGCTGAACAGTGAAGACGGACAGGACAATCATTTGAAAATGCTGCGTTAGCACAAAGAAACGGCTGACCTATCCTTCAGGTCGACCATTACCAAGCTGGACTTGGAAACTTGGCGGGGGTAAGTTATCCGCTAACGATGACTTATGCAGCAGCACAGGATTGAACGGAAGCTGATTTTGCCGACTCTGCTGAACGTCAGCAATGAGTAAACAAAGGTTTTTTAACCCCCGCCCAAGCCCAAACAGCCAAAAATAGTGGTTGAAGTCCGAACGAAATTGTTATCCGCCCAGACTCAACAGTTCCCGTCGCAATATTTAATGAATATGGTGAAGAAGTTGAATATCCAATCGAAACGCGTAGAAAAGACGCAGATAACGCAGAATGGGACCGAATGTTTTTCACCGACCGCGGAATTACGGCGATAGAAGGAGATATAGCGAGAGGTATCGAAAGAGCCAAATGAAAATCACTTTTTTTAACTCCTTCCCAAGCAGTGGAAGCTTATGAGGAGAAACATTGAACTGAACTTACCCGTGTCGAACCCGGAACTTCCAGACACCGCTTGCCGACGGACGTTAATTTTAATTACTGACTTGATGGAATAGCTTACGAGGACATTAACCCCCTCCAAGTAGATAAAGAAGCATTAGATGAGGCTCATAATATTCGTTCAGTTATTACAAAACCAACCAATTTTTCTGATTTAGTAAGTGGGAGATTGGGAGCAATAATTGAACGGCGAATTAAAGCATTAAATAATGATATTTTGCCCCCCGAATTATTTAAGGAAAGATTATTCGAACTAAGAAATGAACTCATTTTAGAATCCAACAATTGAAATAGCGTGGTAGATGGAACTATATTCACCGCACCAAACAAAGACAGCCACGTTGGTGAGATTACTGCTGACGTAGCCGGTAGAGATACCTTTGACAGAAATTTCACTTATACTTCACTTGGCATAGAAACAACTGGTGTTAAACCTTACAGCCATGACAAAAATCAATTAGATAATGTTCACGAAATTATAAAAGATATCAACGCGAAAACTGTTGTTAACATGGATAATTTAAATAATGGTAATGGAAACGAGATTTTCGACCGAATTGAAGCAATTACAGCAGCTGACAATGCTAAACTACCAACTACTCGTAAAAAAGTTGCTTTACACGCCGCAAGAGAAGCAAAACTAAACGAATTACGAGCAGAAATTGCTGATTGAATTATTTTCTTTGCGGACAAAGGAATTACTGATAATGCTATCCAATTAAGTTGAAGAAACAATTTAAGTTTAACAATTCCTCAACCATTTCCAAATATTTCCGAGGCAGAAAAAGTTTGAAGTAATAGTTGAAGAGATTTAAGAGAAAATGTTGGCAATCCTAACACTGAGGAAGGAAGAATTACCAATTTTGTGCTCGGTTCTAAAACTTTCACTTATACTTCTCACGGCGTATCAACCGACAATGTAGACCCAAGAACTCAAAACAAAGCCGATTTAGATTTTATTCATGTTTTCCGTTCCTTTGGTGCTAATGGGGTCAGCAATGAAGCCATTTTGGCTTACAAGAAAACAAGTCTTAATGGCAACTATCAGATTACTGGAACCGAAGCAAGACAAGCTTACGACCTGGGCTGAACTAATCCGGTTGAAATTAGCGTCAATGACAACGGCGATAAAGTTTGCACTTTTGACAATTGAGCGACAACAAATAAAAATTACGATTGAACGGGACAAACACGAGAATTAGTTTATCGGGAAGTTTTTAGGTCTTCGGGTAATGGTCGCACACCAAATGAAGAGGATTTTCAAAGGTCCTTGCCAAATGAGGCGGAGATTAACGAGTGAATGGCAATTTATCCTAATCCAGCAGTAGCTCGACAGGTTTATGACAACCATTGAAAATTAGCAAACATCGGCAATTTAACTAGCCAACACCTTGGCGAAGTTACTTGAAATAAAGGGACTGATTGAGAGACAATTGACCCGCAAACAACTAACAAATTAACTGCTTATTGAGAGGCTTTTAATAATGCCCCCGGAAGTTCATTGCCAGGAAGCCGAAACCAGATTACAATAAAAATTGTAGAAGAAGACTTTTTAAATTGATTCGACAAAAATTATTCCCCAGCGACAGCCCGTATAGCTTATGATAATGGTTGAGGTGCTGATGATGTTGACAATTGAGAAGTCCAAACAAATCGCGGTCGGGTCGCTGATGGAGCACCTTATTCTTACGATATAACTGCTCTTTTGAAAAGCCAAGCCCAATTTATTCATGATTTTCAAGGAACGGCTCCTTCTGCCTTAAGCAATACGCAAATACTTGCTTATCAAGGAAGAGGTTTAGACGGAGCAAATTCTCGGATAGCCCAGAATAATGGCTGAAACGCCAACGAAATCCAAGGTGGAGAAATTCCTACTTATACTAACCATGGACAAACTACTAACAATTTTAATCCCACTGAAGTATCTAGAACTCATTTAGAAAATAGCCATAATTATCTTGCATTTATTGAGAGCACTACAAACTGTTTTGTACTATTTTCTTTCAACGGCGAGGCAGACGGAGAATGAATTTGAAATTGTGATGATAATTTATTGCCGGATGGCAGAAAGAAAAACAACATAATTCAAGCGGCAAATGAAAGGGCTTATGACCTCATATTAGCTGGACTTCAAACTCCAAATATTGGAGGGTTAGAACTTTCTAATCTCAATGTAGGCATAAATAGTTTAGATTACACTGATTTTCCAGCAGGTAAAACCAAAAATCGTTTAATTACTGCTAAAGCGGCGGCTGAACAACAACAACAACAACAAAATAATAACGGCGGTGGCGGTGGCGGCGGTTATACTCCTCCCCTCAACACTGGTGGCAATACTGGCGGTGGCGGTGGCGGTGGCGGCGGTTATACTCCTCCCCTCAACACTGGTGGCAATACTGGCGGTGGCGGTGGCGGCGGTAGTTTCCCCAGCGGTGGTTTTTCTGCCCCAGAAACTCCTCCTTTCTCCCCCTCTCCTTCCCAACCTCCTTCAACTCCCCAGCCAGTTTCTCCTTCCTCTCCTCCTCCTATTTCCACCGACAACGCCGAAGAAATAATCCAAGCAGCCAAAAAGATTCAAGACGAAACCAAAGCTTCCTTAGAAGAAATCAAAAAAGCTACCGAGAATTTAAATAACTATCTCACAAGTTCGCAAGCAAGAGAAAAAGAAATCTGGGAGCAAGAAAAAGAATTATTAGTCAATTTAACGGTTAAATTAATTGAAAAGACCGAAGATCTCCAAGTAGCCAAAGAAAAAGCGCTCGAATTTATTAATAAATATGCCGAAAAACAAAATTCAACTAATTGACACTACGATAAAAGGGAATTAGAGCAATTAACCACTAGCCAAGCAGTAGCCCAACACGTTCAACAAATTACCAAAAAAATTGACCAGCAAAAACTCCAAGTAACCAATCCGGCAAAAAATACTTTTGTCCCCAAGAGCACAAAGCAATGACTCCCTTGGGCAATTGGGGGAGGAGTCTTAGCGACTGCTACTCTGTTAGGTACGGCTGCTTGGTATTTAAATAAAATCCCCACGGGAACTAAATCCTCTTTGACAAAAAAGTCCGCAACGAAAGGTAAAAACGCAAAGGGCAAAAAATAAATATAATTCTTGGGGGTATAAAGCAAAGTTAGCGTCAAACAAATTGTTGCAATTCGCCGGACTTTAAATCCTTCAACTTCAGCATGCAAAATTCTTAATAATCGTGGTAGAAGCAGGACACCGCCGAGAAATTTACCGCTAAAATTAAAACTTTGCTTGCAATTATAACTCGCTAACTAGAAAAAGCATTTTGGTAGACTAAATTCCGCCAATTCTCGCTAAAATATTAAGTATATAATGAAATTAGGTGAAATAGCAGAAAAGTTAAAGAGTTTTTTTTTTAATTACGGGTGGATAATTTTAATTTCCTTAATTACTCTGGTTTTGCTAATTATTTTAATTCGTTGGCTCAGCAAAGTAGAACCCCCAGAAAAAAAATTACCGGATAATGTCCTTATTTGTCCCATCCGGGGAAGAATGAAAAGGGGAAAATACGCGGCTGATGGTCGATATACCGAAGAATACTGAACAGTTAGATTAGTCAAATGATTTTTGAGCAGAGGCTACGAAAAAGACCAAATTATTTTTGAACACGTTATTCGCATTGGTCGAGACGGCCATAATTCTTTACGCGTGGATTTAGTGGTTAGCAAGAATAGGAAATTTTTTGTGGTGGTAGAAGTGAAAAATAACTCGCGGGAAATTGATTCAGCCATCAAGCACCAATTAATTCCGGCCATGCGAATACTTAATGCTCGACACGGAATTTACTTTGACGGAACAAAAAAAAGCCGAATATATACTAGAAATGAAGATGGGTCGCTATCTTGCAAACCATTTCCTTAATTTTCTTCAAGGTGAATTAACTACTTGTAGAAGTGGGAGAGTTTTTGCGACAAGTTTGATAAATTGCTTTTTCTATTACTTACTGGCTACCCCTAAATGTTCTTTAATCGTCCTTTACCAATCGTGTGAGGATAATTGAGTTTTAGTTTGCTTGGGCAGTCTATTCCTGTTTCTGGCGTGTTTCTTATGAAAACCTCAAATGGTGCGATATTCTCTATGTCTTTGGTAGTCATTCTTGCTACTACGAAAAAAAATATTCGAACCAGTAAAAATTATAATCAAAAAGGGGCTAAAAAAATGAACCAAACAATAACACTACTTTTAAAATGATTAACCTGATTTGGGCCATGAACCAAGATTATATAATTGGTAAGGATAATTCTTTGCCGTGAAAAATCAAGGAAGAAATGCAATATTTCACCCAGACTACCCAAGGGCACGCAATATTAATGGGTCGAAAAACCTTTGAAAGCATTGGCAAGCCTTTACGCAAAAGACGCAATATTGTTCTTACTAAAAATCAAGAATGAGCAATAAAAACCAAATTAAAATATCCGCAACTAGTAATAGAAAATAATCTTGTTCCAATTATTCAACAATTTGCCAATCAGCCTGAACAATTATTTATTATCGGTGGTCGAGAAATATTTTACCAAACTTATCCTTTTGCCGACCAATTATATATTTCCGTAATCAAAGAAAAATACTCGGGCAATATTAAATTAGATTTTTTCCCGGAGTTAATTAAAGATTTTCAATTAAGAGAACAAAAAGAATTTTCACAATTTGTAACTCAAATTTATCACCGAAAAAAGTAAAGGTTGGGATTTTGTCTTGCTTTGCTTTTTCCTTGCCATTTTTTCTTCAAAGTTTTGCCTATATATTTTCAGATGTTGACAACATTAACAACAAGAAAAGACTTAACCCTAAAAATAAGTTATAATGGAAACTGCTGCTAATTTCATTTCACTTATTATGGGGTGTAGCCAAGTGGTAAGGCAAAGGACTTTGACTCCTTCATCGTTGGTTCAATTCCAGCCACCCCAGCCAAAATAAAAGCTTAGACACAACTATTATTCTACTTGAATTTTTGCCATGAATGGTATTAATATTATCTTTTTTAATGGAGATTTTTTAGCAGAAACCGAAAAATTACTTGGTTCATAATTAAAAATAACTATTATGGAAAACCTCAAAACTTCTGGCCAAGGTAATTTATTGAACCAAATTACTAAGCCATATTTACGAAATGATTTGCTTCCTTTGCAAGTAGGAGAAAAAGTCGAAGTAATCACCAAAATTCAAGACAAAGGAAACAAAGAAAAGTATAAACTATCTTCATTCAAAGGAATAATTATTGCCCAAAAAAGAAAAAAGCAAATTAGTTATAATTTTACTGTCCTCCACGAAAGCAATAAATTAACTATCAAGCAAATTTTTTTTTATCATTCGCCCCTAATCGCCGAAATTAAGAAGTTAGGCAAAATTAACCAAAAAGTCCGCCGGGCTAAATTATACTTCTTAGAAAGAAAACTGGCTGCCAGAAAGGCTGGTGAATAAATTTAATAAATTAAGCCTCAGAATTGCTTTCAATAATTAAATTATATTTTTCTAAATGTTCGAATTGCTCCAAATGATTTTTATTGAGAACAGTTGCTAACTCCTCTTTTCAGTTAGTGATTTGCCCTTTTTGCTGCCGAGCGATAATTTTCTGAGCATAACTCTCGCCAATACCAGTAATGGCCAAAAAAGGAATTAAAATTTGGCCATTAATTATTTGAAAGTTTTTAGTTTCTGACCGGTTAAAATCAACCCCTAAACGAAAATCTAAATGGTTTTTTTTCATTTCGAGAATAACCTTTAAAGTGTAAAGTAATTCCTTTTCTTTGGGTGTTAATTTTCATTCACGAAAACTATAACTAGGAATGTTTACCTTGTGTTTAATTTGCTTTTTTTCGGTTTCCGTCAAGTTTAAGTGCGGCAATGTTTTTCCTAAAAGAAGGCTTTTGTTTGGCTCATCAGAGTTCTCTATTTGCGTAATAATTTTTTGTTTAGTGGCTTGGAGAACCGCACTAATTTCCTCTTTTTTTTTGATTAAATATTCATTTTTTTTGGCTTTGTTTCCGTTGATTCCTTTAATTAATTCTTGTAGCACTTTAATTATTGAAAGCAATTCCTTTTCACTATTTTTCGCTTTCCCAATAGTTTCTAAAAGTTTTTCTAAACGAAAATTAATGCTGGCGGGGTCAAAGGTCATCAACCAAATATCGTGGACTGTCACGTGATAAGTCAAAAGCACAGAATAAAATTCTTGGGGATGATAAACTTTGTAATAAGCAGTTCTTCAAGCAGTCGTGGTATAAGCAATGGCGTGGGGTTTAGGAAAAATATATTGAATCTTGCTTAAAATGCTGTAATATTTTTCTCCGGATGATAATTCTTTGCTCGTCTTTTTAGTTTCTTGGATGTCTTGAAGCAAGGTTTTGGATTTTAAAGGCAGTAACTTAGCCAAAAAATCAATAATTTCGAGAATTTCTTTTCTTTGGCTAACTAGCCACTTTACCTGGTCAATTTCTGGTTTTGGCTCAGACTCCGACTCTTTAATTTGGTATTTTTGCTCAATTTCTTGCAACAGTTTTTGTGCCGCAATTTTTTGGTTATTTTCTTTTAAAATTTGCTGAGTTTTTTGGATAATGCTTAGCAAACAATTAATTTTTTTTTGATTTTTGGGTTCTAACGGTGTTGTCATTAACTTATACTTATTTTTAATTATTTATTTAAGGTTGATTTCTCGGGGTGAGTTCTTGGTCTTTCGCTATTTATTAGGATTTATACCCCTCATGGCTATACTTAACTAATTCACAGGAGGTTTAGGTAAGTTGCCTAGCAGAATTTCCCGCATTTTTTTGTGGATATAACCACGAGTAATCCGAAAAAGTTCCGAAGTTTCCCAAAAAAAGGCTTCTTGGACCTCTTGGGGAAATCAATGTCTCACGTGCACCAATTGGCGAACTTTTTCCAAACTTTCCAAATAATTAGCCCAAGCAAAGTCGATTTTTCGCACTAATTGCGATTTTAAATATTGCTGTGATTCTAAATTATTGGTGCTTGGTTTTTTTCGCAAAATCAGAACAAAAATATTGGAACTAGCGAGTATCTTTTGCCGATAATTGTAAATTATTTGCCGCTGATGGTTAATTAAAAGGTCGTAGTTTAAAGTATATTGACGTCCAGAAGCCTGGGCATTACGGAGCATTTCTTGGGGTTCGGCAACCATCATATTAAACCATTTACCACTTAAAGGTTTACGGAAAAGTTCCCGTAGGTTACTACTCTGGAAAATTCTGGTAATTTGTTCTCTTACCTCGTAGTTTTTAATTATTTCGTCTTCCAAAGAGATGTAAAATTGACTTTCGCCGGGGTCACCCTGCCTTCCGGCTCGTCCACGCAATTGGTTGTCGATTCGGCGACTAAAATTTCGTTCTACCCCAATCACTAATAAACCACCGGCTTGGCGACTTTCTTCGGTTAAAACAATATCGGTTCCTCGCCCGGCCATATTAGTAGAGATAGTAATCGCTCCTAATTCCCCTGCTCGCTTAATGATTTGGGCTTCTTCTTGGTGATTAACGGCGTTTAATTTATAATGGAAAGTTCCTTCTTTAGTGAGTAAGACCGAAATTTGCTCAGAAACATCCACGCTGGGAGAACCCACTAAAATTGGTCGCTTGGTAGTTTGTTCGTTTTTTTTAATTCGTTGGATAATTGCTTGGTATTTACTTCTTTTGTCTAAAAAAATTAAATCATCACGGTCCTTGCGGACTAGCTTTTTGTAAGGGCGAATGGCAATTACTTCCATGCCGTAAACTTGCCGAAATTCCTCAGCTTCGGTCATAGCAGTTCCGGTCATTCCCGCCATTTTATCAAAAAGGCGAAAAAAATTCTGGTAAGTAATCACCGCGGTAGACTTGCTCGGTGGACTAATGGGAAGCCTTTCTTTGCTTTCTACTGCTTGCTGGATACCAGCACTATAAATCCGGTTAGGTACTAGCCGACCGGTTAAAGCATCGATAATGACAATTTTTTTTCTTTCGTAGTCCACAATATATTCTACCCCATTCTGATAAAAGTGCTTCGCTTTCAGGGCATTATGTAGCAAAAAATTAATTTCGTGATGCTTAAAAGAAAAAAGGTTATCAATTCCGTAAAATTCTTCGGCTTTTTTGACGCCTTTTTTAGTTAGCCAGAGTTCTTTTTTTTTGTCATCAAATTTGTAATCTACTTTTTTGATCAGTTGCTCAGCCAGATAGGTAACTTTTTGGTGCTTTTCCTTAACTGCTAATTCGTCACCTCCCCATCTTTGCGAAATAATCAAAGGGTTTTGGGATTCATCAATTAAAATAGAGTCTACTTCGTCCAGCAAAGCGTAAGAAAAACGTAAGTTATTTTTATCTTCAATTCTAGTCACTAAATTATTTCTTAAGTAATCAAACCCTAATTCGCTGCCAGTAGTATAAATAATTGTGCATTTGGCATAAAGTTCTTTTTTTTCTTCGGAACTGTGAGCATTCGAATTAAATCCCGAAGTAAGACCAAAAAAATCAAAAATTGGTTTGCCTAAAATTCAATCTCGATTAGCTAAATATTCGTTAACTGTAATTACATATACCGGTTTGCCCGATAAAGCATTTAAGCAAATCGGCAAAAGGGCAGTGAGAGTTTTTCCTTCCCCGGTGTTCATTTGGGCAATGTTGCCGTGATGGAGCACAATTCCGCCGAAAACTTGAGTAGGAAAAAGCAAGAGACCAATTTTCCGGTGAATAATTTCTCTCACTAGGGCAAAAACTGGCACTAGGTGCTTGTCTAAATCTCTGCTTTTACGAATTTTTTCCCGTAGAACCGCGGCTTTTTTTTGTAGTTCTTCCTCGGTTAAAAGACTAGTTTTTTTTTGGCGAGCCAAAACTTCTTTTTGTAAGCGGGCAAATTTTCGCAAAACAACTTTCTTTCACCAATGACCAAACATATATAAAATTTTTATGCCTGTCCATTTTATCTATATACCAAATAAATATGAAAACAGAAACAAAAAAAACGGGCAGTTTGCCGTGCACGAACCTCAACGGCTAAAGAAAAACCAACCCAGGTTGAAAAACCCTGCTTCGGTTAACGTAGCTTATTATTTTTAATTCAAAACAAGAAAAAAAGGCAGTAGTTTTAGAATTTTTAAAGATTGCTTAACTCTGTTCTTACTTCTTCTAAGATTATTTTACGAATATTAATTTCTAAATTTTTAATACTTTCGGCCGCCCGGCTAATGCTACTAGCATTTTTGTTTAAATCAACCAATTCTTTTTCTAAACGCAAAAAATATTGAGGCAAGGTATCACTTATTCATTCATCTAAATTTTTGAGTCGCTTTTCTTTATCGGAGTTAACGTTTTCCAGCAAATTATGCTTTTGAATTAGAGAATCACGCATGATTTTGGCAATATAGATAAAATTAGTTTCGTCGCTGACGTAGATTTTTTTCCGGGGGTCAAGGCAGCGTAAAGGTTTGCCATTTTCACAAGTAGCAATAATAATTCCAAAATCAGCTTTTAATTTTGCCATGTCGTTTTCTAATTTGTTTACTCAATCATTTTCTCATTTTTCGGTGTCTTTGGTTTCGTAAACTATTCGACCAGCAACTTTTCGTGGTTCAATTTCGGTCAATACTTCTTGGAGAAAGTCGGCTTTTTTTCCTAACTGAGTTAATTTGCTGATTTTATCCTTGTCATCAAAAACACGGCTCAATTCCTCAGCTACGTATTGTTCAAATAATTCTCCTTTGCGTTTAATGGGTCGATTTTGGGCTAATAAAAAGTTCTGATTTTGCTGCCGCAATTCTTGAATTTCCGCTGCCAAATTTTTCACTCTCTCTAAATTCTCAATATACTCAGAAGATTGTAATTCGGCAATTTTTTTCGTTTGTTCTTCTAAATTTTTTTTTAATTCCTTTACTGCCGAAAGATTTTCGTAAGTGCGGTTGTCTTCTAGTTCTTGTAATCATTTTTTTCGGTATTCGCTTTCCCGAGAAAGAAAATGTTTTTCCATTAGTTCTCTTACTTGCTCGCTGATATAATTAAGCACCCGGTGTTCTTTGCTAAAATGATCGTCATTAATCATTTTTTCGCAATGAGGGCAAGGAAAGACAAGTTTATAATCTTTGATTATTTGTTTAATGTTAGTTTGGTTTATTGGTGCTTCATTTAAACTTTCTGGTTGTTGCTCATTCATATTTTATATTTTGTGCTTTTGTAAATATTTTTATTGAGTTCACGAATTTGCAACAACCCTTAAAAAGTGAGCAAAATGAGTTAATAAAGTGTTATCAAACTGGTACCCAAAGCCGGACTTGAACCGGCACGGATAACTCCGTGGGATCTTAAGTCCCATGCGTCTACCATTCCGCCATTTGGGCCTTGGTAGCGGGGGCAGGATTTGAACCTGCGATCTGCGGATTATGAGCCCGCCGAGTTGGACCACTACTCTACCCCGCGATATAATTAATTTTACCCCAAACTTTAGTTATTTTTTGCTAACAAAATGAATTAATTAGTGGATAGTTTATAGGCAATAAATCGTGGTCCAGTTTAATGATTATTAATCAGGGGGCAAAATATCTTGCAATAACGAAAACAGCGAAAAAAATCCCAAAAATAACCATATAAATGAATGAAGAATATTTGCGAGTCTGCCGCTTAGTTCTCGAAAAAGGACAAAAAAAAAAAGACCGCACCGGAACTGGCACTATTTCCTATTTCGGCGCCAAAATGGAATTTGACTTAAAAAAGGGATTTCCGCTTTTAACCACCAAAAAAATTTCTTTTCGCTTAATAGTCCACGAACTATTATGATTTGTTAAGGGAGATACAAATATTAAATATTTAGTAGATAATGACGTTCATATTTGAAATGAGTGAGCTTTTGAAAGGTATAAAAAAACTAATGACTGTCAGGGGGAAAGCCTCGCAGAATTCGTTGCCAAAGTTAAGCAAGACCAAATATTCGCCCAAAAATACGGCGATTTAGGTCCAATTTACGGCAAGCAATGACGAAATTTTAACGGAATAGACCAATTAAAATTCTTAACCGAAAATTTAAAAATTAATCCTTTCTCTCGTCGGCATATTCTTGCGGCTTGAAATCCGGCGGAATTAGCACAAATGGCTTTGCCACCTTGTCATTTGCTTTGTCAATTTGAAGTTTCTCCTGATTATCATTTATCTTGCCTTCTTTACCAAAGAAGCGGCGACCTGTTTTTAGGTGTTCCTTTTAATATTGCTTCTTATTCCTTATTAACTACAATGCTAGCGCAAGTTTGTGGTTATCAATTAGGAAAATTTATCCACGTGATTGGTGATACTCATCTTTACCTCAACCATTTGGAGCAAATTCAAATTCAACTGGTTCGTCAACCAAAAACTTTGCCCCGACTAGAATTAAATCCCCAAATTACTTCTCTTTTTGGCTTTAATATTGAAGATATTGCTTTAAAAAATTATCATCCTTGACCAGTTATCAAAGGAAAAGTAGCAGTTTAATCAATAAATTCAGCAAAATTAACCTGGCTTAATTCTTTTTAATTAACTTTTTGGTGTCCTGGAAAGGAATCGAACCTTCGACCTACCGGTTAAAAGCCGGACGCTCTACCGCTGAGCTACCAGGACATTATGGAATTGCGACAAATTTTTTTGCTTTCTTGGCGGACATTTAGCGACAAATTAATCCTTTGCTTGCTTTAAGGCGGTTAAGCAAATTAGAATACAAACCACAAAAAAACAGATTAATAAGCAGTTGAATTGAACTTCGATAATTACCAATTTGCTCCATAACTAATTTTTAGCTTTCCACCAGGCTTCAAATTCTTTATATTCCGGAGAGTTAAGCATCATTTGTTCAATTTCTTCGGTCAGTCTGGTATGTTCAGCGGCTCATTGCGGATAAAGAAGGTTGCCCTTGCTGTCTCTAAGTCCACTGCTTTCGCATTGGCTTCGTATTTCTGATTTTTTTTCTTGTCCTGTATCAATTATAATGCTATCATATAAATTTAGGACACTTTGAACAGCGTGGGCCAATTCGTGGGCAATAGTGTTCGTTAATTTAGCAAAACTAATGTCTAGGGGGGTATAACTCGCACTGCCGTCAGGGTTCTCGGCAAATTTAATAATAAGTTCATCCATACCAATTTTTCCGTTATTAAGTAAATATACTTGGTTAAGATTAATCTCCATGGGTAAATTAACTATTTTTCCGCCAATATATTCTGTTGGTTCTTCCGCTGGCGGACCAGTATGCCCCATTTCTACTGAATTATTTAGCAAATCTGCTCTTGTGATGTAAAAATGTCCAAATCCGCGAAAGTCCACTTCCGGATAACGTAATCCTTTTTTTTCGATAACTCGGCGGTAAAAAGTCTTTATCAAATTGTCAAAGCGTTCTTTAACTTTGGGGTCTTTATCGAGAGCGTTAGTTAATATTTCCCACTGACCGTTTCTTTGCTGTTCTCATAATTTTTTTATTTTGCTATTTCCTTGCGCAGCTTCTTGTTTTTTTTCCTTAATTCACGGATTGATTTCTTTGTTGATTAAATCACAATATTCGTTCCAAACTCGGTTTGCTTCGGCTTGGAGTTGTTCTGTTTCTTTATCAACATGAGTAAATTTAATTTCTTTCGGCCGTTCATCAATGCTTTTGCCCCAATTAACTTCTTCGCCGTTTTTGGACTTTTCCAGTTTAATTCGGCAGGAATTTATTTCTTCTTTGATTAATTGAATTTGCCTTCTAAGTTGGTCTTTTTGCTTTTCGTTCTGTTCGGCTTGTTGCGGCGTGGGTTTAGTTTTTCCACGATAAATAAGATAACCACCGCCGACTAAACCGGCTAATAACAAAATACCAACTAATCACTTAAAAATTTTCTTCATATTTATTTAAATTTTTACGAACTCTCGGCAAGATTTTTGGTATTCTTGGTGGAGAAACTGGACTATTCCCTGCTGGGGAAGGCGAATTTGCTTTAAACTATCTCTTTCCCGGACAGTAATGGTTCCGTCTTCTAAGGTTTGAAAGTCCACGGTCAGGCAATAATAAGTACCAATGGCGTCTTGCCGGCGGTAAGCTTTACCAATGCTACTAGCTTCTTCGTAAGTGGTTGAAAAATCAGTTTCGGTTAATAATTCTTGGTAGATTTGCCGGGCTCTTTCTTGTAATTGTTTACTTAAAGGAATAATTGCTACAAAATAAGGAGCCAACAAAGGATGTAATTTTAATAATTCTCTTTCTTTCTCTTCTCCTTGGGCTTTCACCGTTTCTTTTTGATAACCGTCGGTCAAAAGAGCTAACATTAATCTTTCCACGCCAAAAGATACTTCAATGACTTGGGGGATTGCTTTTTCTCCTGTTCAATCTTGTCCCGTTTGTTGGTGGTGATTTTTTAAATCGTAATCTCCGCGGTCGCTAAGGCTACATAATTCTCCTCAACCAAAATGATACTGGAAATACAGGTCAGTAGTTTTTTGAGCGTAGTGCGGCAATTCGTCGTGGGCTAATTTTACTTGCTTAATTTTTTCTTTATTGCCGACAAATCTGTTAAGAAAAACCCAGGCTTTTTGGTTTCAGTATTCTCACCATTTTTCCCTTTCTTCGGGAGAGCAAAAAAACTCTAACTCCATTTGCTCGAATTCTCGGGTGCGAAAAATGCCGTGGTGAAGCGTGATTTCGTTGCGAAAAGATTTTCCAATTTGTCCCACGCCAAAAGGCAATTTTTTGCGGGTGCTTCTTTGAATAGCCGCAAAATTAATGAATATTCCTTGGCAGGTTTCCGGACGCAAATAGACGAGATTTTTTTTTTCTTGGTTGGTTATTTGTAAATCACTACTCAAAAGCAGATTAAATTGTCGTGGTTTCGTAAATTTATTTTGGCCACAGGATGGACAATTTTGCAAAATGGTGAATTTTTGTTTATCTTCTTGGGTCAAAAAGGAAGCAAATTCCTCAGCAGAGATTAAATTATCTAAGCGGTACCTTTTTTGGCAATTTAGACATTCAATTAATCAATCATAAAAGTTTTTTAAATGCCCTGAAGCCGCTAATACTTGCGGGTGAGTAAGAATTAAACTGTCTGAACTGACATTCTGCGGTTGCGAAGTAATAAAGAATTTTCACCATAAATCTTTTAATTTCCTTTTCAATTCGGCACCATTTGGTCCACAATCCCAAGATTTCGCTAATCCTTGGTAAATTTCCGCATTGGGAAAGAAAAAGCCATAATGTTTAAGGTAACTAGTAAGGTCTTTGGTTTCGTTCATTCGTTTTATAAAGAATTTTATCTGCTTTTAGTTTTTATTTCTTTTAATTTGGCTATTTTGGCTTTTAAATTAGTAATTAGTGATTTTTTTTAATATTTCTTGGCACTATTTTTGTCTTTCCTTTCAATTTATTTGCTCCCGCGGTTCGGAGATTTTGCTTTTTTATATAGACAAACAGAAATGCGAGTAAAAAAACTTTATGGCTAAGTATTTGATTTTTCTGGAATCTTTTACCAAACAAGAGACGATCAAAACTTTTTTAGGGAATGATTACGAAATCTTCGCAACTAGTGGGCATTTAACCGAATTAAAAAAAGATGGTTATAATAACTTAGGTTTAGGAAAAGATTTAAAAAAATTTGATTTTACCCCGCGGTACGGCTTACTTCCGGAAAAAAAAAAAAAAGTTGAATTTTGACAAAATTACTTAAAAAAAAATCCGCCAAGTTTAATTCTTTTAGCCACTGACCCAGACCGTGAGGGCGAAGCAATTGCCAAAGCAGTGGTCGATTTACTTCAATTGAAACCGCAACAATACAAGCGTTTACTTTTTTACGAAATTACTCAACAAAGCATCCGCCAATCTTTGGCTAATCTCTCAGAACTTAACCAAAAATTAGTTGAAGCCCAAAATGCTAGACAAGTTTTAGACCGAATGATTGGCTTTTGTCTCAGTCCCCTTTTACAAAAAAAAATCCGTCAAGCTTTGTCAGCCGGCCGAGTCCAATCAGTCGTTTTAAAATTAATTGTTGACCGGGAAATTGCCATTCAAGAATACGAAAAAAACAAAGAATATATTCTCCAAGGAATTTACGAGACCCAAGGGGAAAAATACGCTTTAAGGCAAAAAGGCGAAAAGGGAAAATTAGTGACTTATCCTAATAAAGAAGAAGCAGAAAAGGTTAAGGCGCAATTAGGTCCTATTTTTTCTCTCATCAAGGAAGAAAAAGAAAAAAGATATATCATTCCCAAGGCTCCTTTTACTACTTCTCTCTTGCTGTACGAAGCAAAATCTCAATTAGGTTTTTCCATTGCCCAAACTACTAAATTAGCTCAGCAATTATACGAAGGAGTTTATTTAAAAAGTAAAAATAAACAAACGGGATTAATTACTTATCCCCGCACTGATTCTTGCCGCTTAAACAAACAATTTATAGAACAAACTTATCAATATGTTCAAAAGCAATGAGGGAAAGAATATTGTCAATTTTCTCCCCAACACCAACAAAAAAAAGAAAGTTTAAATGTCCAAGACGCCCACGAAGCCATTCGTCCCACTTACTTTTCGCAACATCCCGAAGAAATAAAAGATAGTTTAACGCCGGAACAATTTGCCCTGTATAAACTAATTTATCGGCACACCTTAGCCAGTTTAATGAGTTCAGCCCAAGCCGAAAAAACTACGTATACTTTTGTTAACAATGGCTATTACTTTACCCTCAACGAAAATGTGCTTACTTTTGCCGGATTTTTCATTCTTAACCCTGATT
Organism: Entrophospora sp. SA101; assembly: GCA_958430865.1. Lineage (NCBI taxonomy): Eukaryota > Fungi > Glomeromycota > Glomeromycetes > Entrophosporales > Entrophosporaceae > Entrophospora > Entrophospora sp. SA101. The sequence goes on from CAUDNR010001057.1 coordinate 88,182, forward strand.
ATTATTTGCCTAATTATAAAATTAAAAAGGCTTCTTTCTTAGCCGAAGTTGATTTGCAATCCTTAGAAGTAAACAAAATGGAAGTAAAAGAATACTTGGAAAATAAGCCTCAGCGTTATAATGAAGGCAGTTTAGTCCAGGAACTAGAAAGATTAGGGATTGGTCGCCCCTCTACTTATAATACATTTAGTCGACTTTTGCTTAGTCGCGGCTACGTTGATTACAATAATGAAAAACAGAAACATTTTATTCCGAAAGAGTTAGGTATTAAAGTAAACGAGTGATTACAGAAGAATTTTGCTTCTTTAATTAACGAAAAATATACTGCTAGTTTAGAGGCTGAATTAGACAAAATTAGCCAAGGGGAAAATTCTTATCTCGAATTCATTCAAAACTTTTGAAATAGTTTTTTTCCTTATTGGCAAGAAGTTTCAACTAAACCAGCTTAAAATTCACTTACTCTTGCGAAAAGTAAAAATGTCAAATGATTAGACTTTTCACTAAAAAAAATTAGAGAGTTATTTATATATTAAAATCGTTTAAACTTTTCCTTTATTGAGAATAATAATTACTATTAAGATTAAAAAACTGGCGGCAGCCAAAAAGCCAATTAAAATTACCCAGCGTCACCGGAGAAATCAATCTCATTCGCCCTCTTGAATATTTGCTAACCGAAGTTTCATATATAAGGATTTTTAATTAACTTTTTAAATTGCCGATTTTTTCCAAAGCCTGGCGAGCAGCCTCTTGTTCAGCCGATTTTTTGCTTTTTCCTTGTCCTTGGGCTCGAATTTTGCCTAAACTGTCCCGAACTTCAACAATGAACTCCTGGCTTTCAGCTTGATTTCTTCATTTAACCACTGAATAAGTTAAAAGATTATTTTGGGCTTGGCAAAATTCTTGTAGTTGCGTTTTATAATCTCATATTTCATCTTCTCTGCCTTTAATTCAAACAAAAAGAGTTAAATCGAGAAACCTTTCGACAATTTTGGCTCCTTTTTCTAAATATAAAGCCGCCACGAAAGATTCAAAAATATCGGCTAAAATATTTGTTTTTTCCTTACCTTTGCTCTTTTCTTCTCCTGCTCCTAGTTTTAAAAATTGAAAAAGTTTAGTTTCTTGGCTTAACTCTGCTAAGGTTTTTTGTTGTACCATAAACTGTTTTAATTTACTCATTTCTCCTTCTGAATAATGAGGATAATTCCGGTAAATATAGAGGCAAACATACATATCCAAAATGCTGTCGCCCAAAAATTCCAAAGTTTCGTAATCGGCGATTTTTTCTTCTTTGTTTTCGTTAATAAAAGAACTATGGGTAAAAGCTTGCCGGAAAAGGGGAGTTTCTTGAACACTTTGGATAATTTTTTCAATTTTATTTTTTTTCATGGTTAGTTTTTTAGTTAACTTCACTAATAAAAAAGATTACTTTGAGGGCTCGCAAATCTTGCTGAAGAAGATAATATCCTCATTTAGTAAGTGAGCAGCTAACTATATAAATAGTTTTTTCTTCGTTGGTTTTTTGTTCGTAAAGATGGCTAACGTAATAAACTGGTTTGAATTCTCTTAATAAAACTAGAATTTTGTCTAATTTATCGCGAGAATCCGTTTGTACGTTTAAAATCACCTTAATATCTTTGGGGAACATTTGGCTAATCAAAAAAGCCGAAAGGAAAATATAAACCAAAGTAGCTCAGAGTTTTTCGTTGTTTGTAGCGTATTTTACATAGCCTTTAAAATAGCCGGCTGGGTTTTTTTCGTAAAATTCTTTTTCGGTTCTTTCTTGGCGCCTTTTGAGGTAGATTAAGTATTTTTTCTCTTTTTTGTTTTCTGGCGAAACAGCCTCTTTTTCTCTTTTAGCAATTTCTTTTTCGAGGGTGCTTTTTAATTCCTCTTTGTTCATTAAATACATTTCAATTTCCTCCGCTGGATAATCTTCTAAATACTCGCTACCAGTTTTGCTTTTTAAATGAGTAGTAAGCGGAGAATTTTCTTTTTGGAGGGCGATAATTTGCTGCTGATTTTGCCTAATTTGCTTTTCTTTTTCTTGCTTGATTGCTAGATTTTCCTCTTGGCTGATAATTTTTTCCAATTCGGAGTTTTTTTTCTCGAAAACTTTTTTTTTTTGATAATTGTCTTTTCATTTTTGGAGAACTTGGTCTAAATCCTCTTCTTCGTTGAGAAATTTCTGCTCAGCAGCCTTGTTCTTTTCTCAAAGATAAGTTTTCAATTCGGCCTTTTTTACCCTTGGATTGTCGTCAATTCAGAGAAAACTAACCACGGTAACCAAGAAAATAATCAAAAAGCCAAAAAACTTAAAGAGGGTGCTGAGGGAAACCTTCGTTTTTTTTTTGCTCGAAAGATGAGCCGTAATAATTTCTAGGCCACCGGGAGTGGCTCGGGCTTTAAAAATCAAACTATAACCATAAGTGTGAATTAAAGCGGCTAAAAGGGCAATAGCAATATAAAAAGGTAAAGTAAACCCTAATTGTTCCCGGCCAAAGCCTCAATTTTCGGGAGAAAAATTATTGAATACGTAATTGCCTAAGTTGAGTTTATCAAAGGTTCAACTCCAAAAGAGTTGGGCCAAGGAGTAAAAAAGAGCGGTTGATAACATATCCAGTTTTCCCCGAAAGAAACGCCGCAAAATAAAAATAATGAGTAAGTTGATTAAAAAAGCGGTGGCAAAAAGAAAATGAGTGTTATTAGCCCGCACTTTTTCGCTATAGCCAGCCAAAAGGTTGAAAATAGCTTGTAAAAAACCATTTAAGCCACTATTATAAATACCGTTCGGTTTCAGCAAAAGAGTAAACGCCGCGGTAGTAAAAAAAGCGGCAAAAAAAACGACCCCAATTTTCACCAAAAAACTACGAACTTTTTCTCGCTTTCTAACTTTTTTCTTTTTGGTGTCACGGTGTAAAGAACGAATAATGTCCCCGTACCTTTTTCAAACTTGGTAATCTTTTTTTTCGGGTAATTCTTCAACGGGAACTTCTACTTTTTTTTTTTCTTTCATTTTTTCTCCAATTTATCTAAATTTATTCCAATAATACTTGCCCCGGCTGGCTTTCATTAGTGAAAATGTAGTAAATTTCTTCGCGGTGGAGAGTATTTTTTTCGAGCAAGGCTTGGGCTAATAAATCCAAAACTTTTCTTTTTTCTTGTAAAATTCGCCGAACCTTTTGCTGACATTCATTGAGAATTTTTCACCTTTCGTCTTCAAATTTTTGCCGGGCAGTTTCCGATAATTCATTTAAACTTTCTTCGCCAAAGAAAGGAGAATCTTGGCTAGCAATTATTCCTAAGTCGGACATACTATAACGCAAAATTAAATCCCGGGCCAATACGGAAACTCTTTTGTAATCAGAATAATTGCCAGTAGTAACGTAACTAGTGCCAAAAACTAATTCTTCGCTAATCCGACCACCGAGAAGTGACATAATTTGGGCTAAGATTTCTTGCTTATTGACTAAAATATCGTCTTCCTTGTCCCCTAAGTCAATCCAAGTATAACCGCCAGCCGTTCAGCGGGGAATAATGGTGATTTTGCGAACAACCAATTCCGGGAGCACTAATCCGACAACTGCGTGACCGGCTTCGTGATAAGCCACTAATTTTTTGCTTTCCGGGGTCAAAACTTGGCTTTTTAAAGCCGGGCCCATTAAAACGCGGTCAAAAGCTTCTAAAAGAATGGCCTGGCTAATCGCTTTTTGTTGATAGCGCACGGTTAAAATCGTGGCTTCGTTAAACATGTTGGCAATTTGGGCACTACTCATACCCTTGGTCATAGCCGCTATTTCTTTCCAGTCAACGTCACTAGTAAATTGTTTTTTTCTGGCGTATAAACGAATAATTGCTTGGCGCTCTTTGAAATTGGGTAAAGGGATATAAATATGCCGGTCAAACCGACCCGGGCGTAAAAGAGCCGGGTCAAGCGTGTTTAAGGAGTTAGTCGCTGCCAAAAAAATCACGTTCTCGCGGGGCGAAAAGCCATCTAATTCATTAAGCAGTTGATTTAAGGTTTCGTGGTGAGAATGAATTGATTGGTGACGCTTGCCAGCAATAGCGTCGATTTCGTCCACAAAAATAAAACAGCCACCTTTTTCTTGGGCGTATTTTCGGGCCAGGGCAAAAGTATTGCGAATATCAGCAGCTCCCCAACCGACAATTCCTTTTTCGAATTCGGGAGCCGAGCGGTAAATAAAAGGTAATTTACACTCGCCAGCCAAAGCTTTCGCCAAAAGGGTTTTTCCGTTGCCTGGTGGTCCGACTAAAAGAATGCCCTTGGGGATTTGGGCTCCTTGTTTCCAAAAAATTTGGGGATTACGAAAATAGGTAATAATCTCTTGTAATTCTTCTTTGGCCTCCTCTAAACCCCCAATGTCTTTGAATCTAACCCCCGAATCATCGGCCACGTCCATTCTCCGTTTTCGGGAACCAGAAAAAATTCTTCCGATTAGCTGTCCGCCTAAAAGAAGGTCAATGATTGAAAGCACCAAAAGCGCCACCACCACTTTTCCCAGGAGGTCAGGGATAAATTTCTTGTTGGGAGGATGAAGCCAGTTGTTTCCCTCCGGAATAGTTAATTTAGTGGGGAATTCTTTCCCTTCTCAGTCAATGGTTATTTTTTTCTCTTTTTGGGCTTGGTCGATTTCTCCGGGCTTAATTTCATTATCAATGGTGGAATAACTAGTGCTGCGAAATTTTTCCCACAAGCTCGCATTTTTGGCTTTCAAAGAATATTCATTACCGACAAGTTGTTTAGGAGTAAACACAACTGGATGGTCAAGGTCAATATTTCGGTAATCTTTTGCTTCTAAGCCAGTGATTATTATTTGGTCGCCTTTTTTGACAAAACGAAAAAATTTCCGATTATCTTGCCACACTCAACTTAGAAAAAGCCAAATTAAAAAAAAAAAAATGATAATAAAGTAAAAAGGATTATTTTTAATTCAGGCTCAAAAAGAAAATTTTTGCTTTTTTTGGATTTCTAAGGATTCTTTTTCGGTCATTTTCAATTAGGAAGATTGCTTATAATTAAATTTTAAATTGCTGTTTAGCGAAACTTAATCTTTTTTCAAGGTCGCCCAAGGAAAATTTTTGCTAATTCGGTAATTTTTGTTGAGAATAATGTTGATTTTCTTTTTTTTGCTGGCTAATTGCTTGATGATTTCCGGTCAAATTTGCTTTTTCCGATTAATAAAGGTGTTGTTTGTTCTTTTATTTATCCAGTAGTAAAGTAATCTCAGTTTTAATTCCGGAGAGTTAGCTCCTCACTTTTTTAAGTCGAGAATTGAGTTGACAATAACTTCCTTGATTTGCTTTTTCAAACATAGTTTAGTTTTTCGTAATTCTTGGTTTTTTTGTTGGATTTCTTTTCGTAATTCTTGGTTTTTTTTCGCTGAAAAATGAATTAACTCTTGGCGAATAATGTTGCGCTGATAAATTGGTAAATAATTAGTTTTATCAAGGGAGTAGGAGAGATTATTTTGGTGCAAATATTGGCAAATTTGTTCCTTGTTGAGATGAAGCAGCGGACGCAAAATGTAGATGCTTTTTTTTTTATCCTGTCAACGGGTTTTTGGTGCCAATCCCCAATATTCGACTAGTGATTTTCTTTCTTTTTGTCAATAGTAAGTTTCTAAATGGTCGTTGAAATGATGAGCAACGACAATATATTTAGTTTGCTTTTGTTGGGCTAATTCTTGAAAAAAATTATAGCGCTTTTTTCGGGCTCAGGCTTGAAAATTTTTTCCTGACGAATATTCTTGGGGTTGCACTTGGCAAACGAAAAAAGGCAAATCTCATTTTTGACAATATTTTCTCACTAGTTCCTCATCTTGTTTGCTTTCTGCCCTTTTGTGATAATTCACGTGAGCAACAGCAAAATTAAAGCCTAAGCGGTACATATTATCTAACAAAAACATGCTGTCTGGTCCTCCGGAAATTCCTAAAATGTAAATGTATTTTTTGTTGAGGATTTTTTCATTGAGCATATAAAAACATATTACCTAATCTACAATGAATGTCTGTTTTGTTATTTTTACTTTTTGCCTAGTTAATTTTGTTCGTAAATTTTCTGTTTTTTTTATAAGTCTTTTCTTCTCTATCCCAGCTTGTAGCCAGAGACTAGTTGAATAAAAGCTTTTTTGCGTAATTTAGTATAAAATTTTCCCGGAAATTTGCGCAATAAACTAACTTTTTGCTGGACTGGTTTTTCCCGGCAAGTTCTGACTTTTTTTACTTTGACTTTGTAAAATCATTCTATGGCTTGCCTAATTTGGAATTTGTTAGCCTTAGGGTGAACATAAAAAGCGTAAATTCTTGCTTTTTCTTGTTGTTCTTGACTTTTTTTGCTTAAAACATACTGCTGAATTATTTGTTCTTTAATCATGATTATTTTTTAACCTCTTTTCTGTTTCGCTAAAAGCTTCTTGCGTAAAAAGCAAAATTGAATAGTTTACCATGGCGTAAGTATTGACTATTTTGCTATTGGTCATTGCTATTTTTGGCAGATTACGAAATGCTCTTTTTGTCGCTTCATTTTTACTTTCTTGCGTAGAGAAAATAATTAATACTTTTTTCGCATTTAATTTTAGTTGAGTGAGGAATTTGTTGGCTTCTTTGGTCTTATATTCGGAAAGATTTATTTTGTCAATGACCATTATTTCTCCCTTGGCGTTTTTTTTACTGAGCACTGATTGGAGAGCTTTTTTTCTCACCTTTTTATTAATTTGACAATGATAGTTTTCTTGACCAGTCGGTCCAAAAGATATTCCTCCGCCCCGAAATTGAGGAGCATAGCGAGAACCATGGCGCGCACCACCGGTTCCTTTTTGCCGATAAATTTTTCTCGTGCTTCCTTTTACTTCTCCGCGGCTTTTCACTTTACTAGTTGCTTGTCTTTGGTTGGCTAAATAACTACGAACAACTAAGGAGACAGCATGAGCCGAATAAGGTGATTGCCAAACTTCTGAATTCAAAGGTAAATTACCCACTATTTCTTGTTTTTGATTAATTATATTTATTTCTGTGCTTATATTCATATGTTAATTATTAAAATTAGTTCTCGGAGCAATTTCAGTTCTTGGTTCGGTTGTTTGATTTTTCTTGCTCTCTAATTTAGTTATTTTGCTTTCTAGTTCTTGGATTGTTTGTTGGGCGAGTTTTTCAATTAATTCAACAGTTTTTTCTAACTCCTTAATCTTTTGGTCTTTTTGTTGATTTTCCCAGTTAGTTTTTAAATAATCTTTTTCAAACACTTTGAGGATGTTATTTAATCTCTGCTCCTCTTTGGGTGGGTTTTGTTGATAAAAATTATCCATGGCTTTCATGCTATCTTGGTGGATTTCTCTTTCTTGCTCCACTATCTCTTTTAAGATTTTAAT